>JXCR01124381.1:143252-184228 GCA_002079205.1 Phalaenopsis hybrid cultivar | reverse complement strand
TGAGCAGAGTCAAGCCAGACTTCTTCTACATCTGGTAGTGTAATATCTCTTTCAATCAAAATTCTTGCAATTAAGGGCCTTGAGAAATGAACTGTGAGTAAGTCTATTTGTAAAGATTTTCCAATGATAGTTTCAATTGCATANGCTTCCTGGGGCAGCGCAGCTGCAGCTGAAAAGCTGACAATCTGCAGCTGCGCCAAACAGACCCTAAGTCTACTTGTAAAGGTATTCCAATGACAGTCTCAATTGCATATAAGAAAGATAGGTCAAACAAACGAAGTATGAANCTTCTTCTACATCTGGTAGTGTAATATCTCTTTCAATCAAAATTCTTGCAATTAAGGGCCTTGAGAAATGAAATGTGAGTAAGCCTATTTGTAAAGATTTTCCAATGATAGTCTCAATTGCATCTAAGAAAGATAGGTCAAACAAATGAAGCTTGAGTTCAGATAATGAGAACCAGATAGGCGCAATTGGGGGTTCTTCACTGGGATCAAAATTAGGGGTCCATTTGAGCAATTTCATATGTTTACCCTCAAATGTAATGGATTTCTTTGAGAAGATCCTTGTGTAATCCTAATTTCATATGTTTGNCACAAACAGATATATATATATGGATGCAAATCTAAATTCATTGTAAAGGAATTATTATTTCCAAGATTTCCTGTGAAATTCAGACTTTGATGGCTTTTAAATTATTATTTGGACAAAAGTGGCAAATAAATACTAAATTAAAAGTAGAAAAAAAGTAAATTTCAGCTAGGTCAACTTGTGGCCGAATCTCAAGCTAGTCCCATCGTTGTCCTCCTAGATTGCTCGGATCATGGTTGTTTCGCGAGGCTGGGTCACGAACAAATGCAGTTGCTATCTCGTAGTTAATACCCCATAAATCGATTGCTCTTATACCACTTGATACGACCCTAGACAAATTTTCAGACAGAAATTAGGACCAATAATAATTTTATTTCTAGAACACCAAACAATCAGCACGAATACAGAAAACATAAGCACATACAATTTGAGAGATGAACAATCTCTCCCAAATCCTACTATTTGAGAGTTAAGAAGTCTCTCCCAAACCATAGCTCAAAAGACTCAATACCACCATCGCATGTCTCCCCCTAATCATAAACATGTTGGATCTGTTTACACTACAATAATGCTGCAAATCCATAATGTAGTTTGTGTTCTTTAATAAAAAGAAAAAAGAGTTATAATTACCCATCTTTTGTAACAAGGTAATGTTGTGAAGCAACCAATATCCATACTAGAGACAACAAGAAAAATTGGATAAGTTAGCACCTTGAAGGCTTTCAGTAAGTCATCATCTTCATCATCATTTGAAGGCTCTTCAGTGCTGATTTCATCACGATTAAGTAACCTACCAAAGACCAATAAAAAGAAGATAAGAAAAATTACACTGCAGTAATGAAGCAAATAAAATGTTTCGGATGAATCAACCTGTCAACTGCAGCATCATCATAATGAATTTGGCGAGCTTTTCCAACTTCATCACTATCATCAGCAAAAAGGTCCTTCGAACCATATCTTATGATGTCATCTAACTCTTCCTGCAGGAAATGCAACGTCCAAGCATTATTAGCAATGTTCGATAATATACTACCTAAAGATATTGTAACAGAGGATAAAATAAGGGTGGAGTTATAATCATAAAAGCAACTACTACAAATGGAATTCTCTCACCAACATTGACTGCCTTTAAATGAAGAAACAACTTTTTAAAAAAACATACGAATGGCATCTGTAAATCTATTATCAATTTCAAAAAAAAAAAAAAAATACAAGAAAACATTTAAAAAAAGAGAGGAATTTTTTTCCCTAATAGACATCCTAGGTAACAAAAAAGTTCTTCCATCACATGCTTCTTTTTATTAAGCATAAAATTTATTGCCATATGAAACAAGTAAAGCAATGCTACATAAAAATAAAAAATAAAATAAGTCCATCAACAAGCTAACTCCACATTAAATAATCTAACTTGGAGCCTGGTATATTTTGGAGAGTAATGGTTTACTCCCTTCCTATAGAAATTGATTTTTTTTTTCCCAAATATTCTATGTGCCATAAACGCTAACATTCGAGGAAATAGAAAGAGTGCTTAGATCACCAAAATCCCAAGCATCAAGATCATCAGAAGCAAAAAAACATAGGAGGGACTAGATTACTACCCAAGTGAATAAACGTTGGGAATGAGTTTACAACCTGGTTAGGCACTCTAAATCCAAGGCGGGATTTAAAACTGATTCCAAGTTTTGAATATCAATCAAATCAAAAGTAGTTGGAGATCGTGCAGTTTCTCTTCATTCAGGTGCCACTTCCTGTGCTCAAGAGAAGCCTAAAGGAGCTCCTTAAGCTCCTAGCACAAGGAGTGGCTCAAGCAAGGCTTGTCTTCAAGCAGAGGTGTTCGGTTCCAAGCACCATTGAGCAAGGAAGCAGGGAGGCAAGCAGCATCTTCCGCGGTGTTTCATGTGTGCGGCATTTTTCCGTATCTGGGAGAGCTTAACCAAGCCCTGTGCAGAATTAGGTAAGGCAGTGAGGGGAATGAAAGAGTTTATGGTTCAGGTAATAAATTTGAAATTTTTGTATACATGAAATTTTAATTATTTATTAGTCAAGATACCAAGAAAATTTTGATTCCATGTTAATTCAGTTAAATTTCAAAAAATCCAACATTAAAAATGGTTCACGGCATTTGGTGAGAAGGTTAACACAGAAAAACGAGAAGGATATTACATGTAAGAAGCTTGATTTAATTTATTACAGTTGATTTATTAATTGTTAATTTCATAATTAAAAGTGTTAAATTAAAGCCAAAATTTAAAAACCTTATGTTTAAAAGCCCAATTATTTGAATCATAACATATATTTTCATTTAAAGCAATAATTAGCTAATTAAATAGAAAAATTATAAATTTGTATCGAATAATGATGATAATTATGATGATGATGATGATGATTGTGAAGTTAATTAATATAAAAAAGGGTTAAAATGAATAAAAGCTAATCAAAGTCGATGTGTTGAAATAGATAAATCAAAGGACTAGACCGAGTGTGGAAAAGCATAGCAGACTAAAAAGTGTACAAATATATTTTTATTTTATAATATTTCTTTTTGTTTATGACTTTTAGTTGTAACTGTTTTTGCTGTTTAGAGCACCTCCTCTTAAAAATACAAATTTCATTGTTTTTATGCAAAACAAAAAAAGAAATAAAATATGATATATGTATGTGTGCATATGTGGATGATGCTTAGCAAGAGATGCAATGTATGCATGCATTAAATATGAAAATGAAAATGAAAATTGAAATTGAAATAGTTGCCAACATTTTTTTGTGGATCTTAGAAAATGTTAAATGGATATTTTTAGTATATGTTTAGACGAAAACTCTCATTAAAAAAAATATTATAATTAAAACGAATAAAAGTAATCACAAAACTGATTTCTTTATTATTTTATTTTTATGCTTAAGGTATTTTTACTGCTTATTTTTTTGAAAAAATATTATTAAAATAAGAATTATTATAATTGAGAAATATTTTACCCACTAAGTTGTTTAACTTATATCTTTAACTGTTACTATTTTTCAGGAAAACCTACTATAAAATAGATATCTCCTAGGAAGTATGTGGACAAACACTGATAAGTTCAAGAGATAGGTACTACAATTCAGCTTCTAGTTTTCTTTCAATTATAAAAGTTAAAATGGCTCTTTTACATGTTGAATGATTTTGTTTAATAAATAAAAATGTTTAGAAAGTTATTTTCCTCCATCTGACTATCCGTTCCAGCATTGGTATTCCAATCTCCCAAGCCGGGTCAAGACAAAATCAATTTTAAACAATACATAACAAGAGAATTCCAAAAGACACAGGTTCATCTCCTTGATTTACTAAATCAAGAAGGTCCGACATGAAGTTTTTTTAAAATTTACAAGCTTTTAGCATGCTATGTTGTAGAAGCATAAGTTTTCCCAAGCTCAAGTTTAGAACTCGAGTAGGTTATCAGGAAAGGGCTTAACATGCCCAAATATGGTTGAATCACTAATAGTTCTTTCGTACTTAAAAAGCCATAAAACGATTGAAGAAAAAGCACTTGTTTCCTCAATCTGATGACAAAAGCTGTCAAGCTACAAGCCTGTCCAATTTGATTATTTCAACTACAACATAACATAGAGCTGGGTATCTGGCACGCATTCTTCATCAAGCCTACCAAACTAAGAAGCATAAAATAGAAGACATGCTCAGATCCCTGACAAGTCAAAGAAGAAACCATACATACAATTAATTCTGATCTTAGAAGATGAGCACCGAAAAACCAGATTATACCTGATTAACAGTTTGTGCCTTAAGTCTACCAACAACAAGATGCTCTAAAATCATCTTTTTCTTTGTCAACTGCATCATTCGTTCTTCTATGGTTCCCCGAGTGACAAGTCGGTATATCATCACCTAAGTGCAATTGATAAATACAGATATAATGACATCAACTATAGCATGATAACTTAAAATTAAACAGCAGACATCATAAAACCTTATTCGTCTGCCCCAATCTATGTGCCCTAGCCATTGCTTGTAAATCAGCATGAGGATTCCAGTCGCTGAAGAACATAGGCATGTACAGCTTAAGGTGTTAACACCATGAAGAGATATATGTTGAAGAATTATACCATACATTCAACCAAATTTAAAAAGAAAATAATACCTGTCATAAATGATAACAGTATCAGCCGTTGCAAGATTGATACCCAATCCGCCAGCTCTGGTAGAAAGCAGAAAACAAAACCTATTTGAATTTTGGGCATTGAATCGGTCAATTCGTATCTGTCTTTCTGCTCCACTGACCTTTCCATCAATCCGCTCATAACTCCATTTCTTCCAATCAATAAAGCGTTAAGTCAATACTTCTATAAGACAAAAGCTAATTGCTCTTGCTAGTTGGCAATCTAAGGAACTTAAATTCTCCAACAAAAGTACCTTGAATACCAGATGAAACATACCTTATAACTCAAGTAGTCCTCTAACAAATCTAGCATATGCTGAAACTGGGAATATATGAGAACCCTGTGACCCTGCTCTTTTAACTTCACCATCATCTTATCTAGCAATTGCATTTTCCCAGATGGATCCAGAAGTTGTCTAAAAGGGAGGGGGGAAAAAATGAATTTTGCAAGAATGCAAGATCATATTGACGTAGAAGAGTTACGAAAAAGTCATTATAATTTATGTAAGAAAACAATAAATAACTTGCAAACAAACAAAAAAAAAAGTAGCACAAACAGCAAAAAAAAATTAATAACCAAATAAGCAAACCAATCTGCTGATTTTTGCAACTAACGCCAAATTATTACGTCAAATGCTGGAAGACATTTCCTAGTGATCTTCTGGTTTCACAAGATACTATTACTCTACAAAATACATGTGATAGACAAACACTCGTAAAACGAGGTCATTTGTACATAAGGATAGGAAATAATTCTTTTGGGAGATGTACGCTACAAAACATTTTGGAATTTACATTTCTTCAGGATTATAACAAAAGACCATCTGAAAAAGTAAGGCATGAGAATAAAGGATTATAGAAGAATAGTAGATACTTGGGCCTTCAGAATGAAGAATGAAACTTTTTTGAGTTTTGTCCCCGGGATTGTTTTGCTTCTTAACATAAACAACAAGTTTGGCAACTTTCCCAATAAAAACTGCTATTTCTTATCCTGTGTTCTGTTAGCAATAAACTTTAAAACTCAGTCCATTACTTAAACCTCATCAAAACCAAAATTTCAAGTAAAATCAATAAATTTCACAAATGGCTCTCAAAATAAAAAAATAACATAGAGATACTTCTTGAAGATTAATGTTCGACAATAGCAAAGCTAACAAAAAAATAAGGCCTCTCATACTTCCTAAAGAAAATATATTTGAAGATAACTCTAAAAGCAATTTTGAGCTCATCATTACAGATAGCATAATTTCTATTTCAAGGCGGACCATCATACAATGACCACATGAGTTTCTCCAGATATGCATTAATTTACCTTTAGGCAACCAAACCGATTAAAAAAATATTTTAACAACTTCAACAGTCTCGAAAGTTATTAACAGATCACCATGCTAGTGCTGCACATTCTGACCACACTTAGGTTATATAGAAATCCAAACATACTAACTGTTATATTGAAATCAAAAGATGCCAATATAATTTAATATTCATATTTAAAATCTTTATGTACCATATTTCAAAAAAAAAGCTATCTGAAATTTAAATGGACCAACCTCTTCAAATAGCAAATATAAGACAAGAATTATTTTAGGTGTTGCTCCATCGTGAATCATAGCGGAAGCATTGCCGCAAATATTTACAATTTCGTATTAAATTAGATATGCTTGAAGCAAGTGGTTACCTTCATTCTGAATTTTGAAAGCATCAACTTCCACAGATTGCCAATACAACGGAAACATGCATTCAGCTGCCACCATGTCATGAATCATGCACAGCTGTCATCCCAAAAATTTAAACCCCCTTAAAATATATTATATATTATTATATCTAGTGTTGCTTTTCAGTCTGCAATTTTCAAGGCATCAACTTCTAAAAATAAAATATATAACTAAAACATGGTTGAGAAGCCACCACTTCATAAACTATGCCACAGACATCATCAATATTTCAACCATCATCAAACAATTATATATACTCTACTTATGATGTAGCTATTCTTGAGTCTATAATATGAAACCAAATTTATAGAAAGTGAAACAAGAAACTTCCTTTCTTCTTATTCCGCAATTGGAAAAATTGAAAGCATATAATACAAATTTATATACACTTCTGTCTCTATTGATTAGAAAATATTTATAATATAAAAAAAATCTCGCAAATAGATCTCATCTTATTGGGTTAACCTAACATCAAGTTTTCTAATATAGCAGCTTCCTAAAATACAACATTAGATTTAATATTTTCCAAAACACTCCCCCTCAAGCAAAAGTTGACACCGATCTAGGGCTCCTAGCAGGTGTTTGAGAAGCGGGTCTGACAAGGAGGAGGTAGAGGAATAATCAAGGATGAAATTTTGGTCAATCAGCAATATTTGGAAGGAGATAGACAATGTTCGGCAGCTGTCCCAACTGAAAACAGTAGGGAAAACCAAGAAACATTGTGGTGTGGATGTCGAGGAGGATGTCGACTGAAATTGTGACGAAAATAATGGCGGAACAGCAACTTGGAACTGGTAACTGTAGTTTCCCTACAGTAAACAGCAGTTAGCTGTGTGTTGGATGACGAAGGACGCCTCCGAGCTTCAGGGAGAAATAACCACTTCCATCCTATCAAGTTACAGATGCAGCACTAGAAAAAAAATTTAAGAATACAACACTTCATTAGAGATAACCAGGACAAAACATATCCAAATAACATAAACGAAATCAAAAATCTTCTAAAAAGTAAAATAAGAACATATATATAGTTTCCTCATAAAAAACCTAATTAGAAAAAAAAATTAAGAAAGAAAGCAAGAAATTAAAATATATATATATATATATACTGAAATTGTGAAATATTAGGCAGCTCGGTTGTCAATCCCACAACTGCATGAGCTCCAAAACCGTGGGATCACGGAACCTGGCCCACAGAACTCCCTTGTCCGTAATAGGTTTGTGTCTGGTGTCATTCTCCTCAAGTAGGAGGACCTTCATCTTCTTCCCAGAAAGCTTATGGAATCAATCTATCATCATTATAAAATCATTATTTTGTTGTGTTTGAGGAAACTCTACCACCAAATCTACGGCCACGCTCATTTCAGATAACTCTACAACACACTCATCATTCCAAAGACTATATTGATAGAATAAGTAACAATCTTTTATTAGCACAACCAGTGTTGGAACTGCAAATGGACAAGATTCTTATAAAAGATATGGCATGTTGGACCAATTCTCGAGCCACTAAATATGTAATATGCATCTCACACTTCTCTTACTTTGTTGGGTGCATTACCAATTCGTTTGGAGGAACCACACTTGAATGAATGAATGAATGGCATGTTAAACCACTCTCAGTCATAATCATTTAATAAAAAAACTATCAGTCATGATGTTTGGTAATTCATTCAACAAGGGTTGTACCTTTTTAGGTATCGGCTCCTTAAACTTACAATCTTCTAGAACAAAAATTGTTAATCCAGGTGGAGACTCTTGAATCAATAGGGTCACTTCCTTGTCGACTTGAAGTTGAGAATCACAAAACCATGACAATTGAAACATTTTTCATCTGAGATGCATTTAAGAGTGTTGGTTGGCTCCACCAGCTATTCACTCTAAAATAATTTCTCCTCAAGCAGGGTTGTTGTAACGCCCTAACTGACCCGCTTTAAGAGTCAAATGTGGTGCGACAGAAATGGATGATTCAGTCAGAAAAAATCCTCAGCAGCACTCATTCCGACTTGCAAAATCAGGATTCAGTTGGTGATTGACTACTCTAACTAAATCGCCGTAAACGTACATGATATATTTCATTTCATAAATGATTCATGTTCACATATACTCATAAGTGTGAAAAAATAATATCACCAAAATATATGTAGAGCTACTAAATCAACATGAGCACATACCCAAAAGTCTGTACAAGCTCTCAAAACTATGAAATGCAACAGTTGTACAAGTCACATCTGACTGCTCGGGTGGTGCTCCTTGCCCCTTCTTGAAAATCACAATACAAAATGAGCAACGAGCTCAGTGAAACAATCAAGGATAAAATATAATTAAAAACAAAAAAGAAATAATGTTCATGCTCACTTGTAGCTCATATACATGTTCACAAAACATATTATAACATACTATAATTATATAAAACATGTAAAAGAAGAGACATGTAATGCAAAAAAAACATAGCTTTTGTTTCAAATATGTATTTCATACAATCATGTGTATTTATAAGCATGTTCATAAGAAGCATTAATCTAATCATAGAAATGATACTTGTAATTGTACAGGTTTCACTAATTTTTATGTTACATCATGTCAAATCATTAGGTCGTCACCTACCCCAAGACTACATTAACTATTAATAAAGGACTAACCCTTTCAACACAAAAGTTATTAATAGCTTCTGGTACCAATTGTTTCTAAGTTCTGTCGTTGTCTGATCCCAACAATTCTGACAGTTTCGTCTTCATCTGAATATCTGGAGTCCAGAATCTCATTATCCTCTATCATCCGTATTTACAAGTATTCATATAATAATCTATTTATAACATCACTTGTGACATTTTCTTAAGTATAACTCAAGAAACCAGCATTCATCATAGGCATTTCATATATTATATGCACGAATCACAATAAACGAATACTTGCAAACAACGACTTCACCTGTACAACCTTTAGATTCATAACCTGATAAAATCAGGGATGTAGTAACGAAAAATCAAGTTTGCATTCATAGAATCTATATACGTATTTATCTAAAATATGTAAAGCTTCTAAATGTAATAGTATCAAACACATAATTACACAAAAATCTACTGAAAGTTACTCTTCTTAAGTTAGCAGAGGATCATTTCACATAAATTGACGGAAAAGCCCTACGACGAGTTTTCCCAATTTTCCTCGAGCTCGCCACCAAAAATAAACAACCTAGAATCATAAATATCTTAGGATTTCATGAAATTTTGGCTCATGTCGTGATTTAACGCCAAACATAATTAATTTATAAATTTTTAACACAAATAGGCTTTTTCAACACAAATCCTCCTTGAAAGCTTTTCTATTATTTCCTTCTTTCCTATCTTCCTTGCACTTCTCTTTGTTGATTCTTGCTAACAGCCCAATTCGAAAGCAAGAAAATAAAGTTCATGGCTTCAAGCACCACACTGCCTCTCACTACAACCATAGGTAAGGAAAAAGTGCATTGTTTTGTGAAAAATTCAAAAAGAAAGTGTAAGGAATGTTTGGAATTTCATAAAAATGGTATTCCCTCTTACCGATTTCACCCTGGATCCCTAAATTTCCACTTGAGACTCCCTACGGGACAAGTCAGTCGCTGCGCTACAGTGCTCGAGCGAAGCTTCTCATGTGAGGAAGAATTCGGGAGAGGGAAGTAAGGACCGCGACATTTAACGAGATCTCATTGGATCTCAGCCATTTGAACCATCCCATGATTGAGTATCGCGTAGGAATGGTGGTGGCTACAGTAATAATGCAGGATTAAGGACTCATTAAGTTTAGTTAAACATTATTTCATGATTGTATAGTTAAATTCATACATAGTGCTATATATCAAATTGATTAAATCGACGTAAAGATTTTATAAAATTAATTCAATCGTATTTTGCGGGATGCAAAATTTGGAATATGTCTTAAATTTACCAAAACTCGATGTCACAGCCAGCTTGGATGCTCCACTGGGGATGCTCTTGTTGCTTGATCCCGACATTAGACTCTGTCTGTAAGATGTGGCAGTCACCCTATAATGTTCTTTCTTCAACCATGAAGCGACTGTCGAAATAGCATGTAATGTCCAATAGAATTGTAATGATACCATGTTGTCAAAGAACAGTCTCAATGCTCTCACATATCGATCTAGTGTGTTCTCATTGGGCTGCAATAGCCCATTCTTTCACATAAGCTATTCAAAATTAGTTGTGTATTCTCTTGAGATACCTTGATGTTTTTAAGTGATGCAGCCTCAAGAATGTGTCTTGTCTATAATGAGCTGGCAAGTACTTATTGTAAATAATAATTAGTTTTTCAAAAGCAGATAAAAATTTTGGCGACTTGCATTGTACCCTAATTATCGTACCCCTCAGATTTTAAATGACATAATTTAATTAAATTTTACATGAAAAATTGATCAAAGTCATATACAACACTGTATGTAAATTATGAACAAATTGAGAAATATAAAATTTGAAAGTTTTCAGTTTAATTAACTTTAATTAAATTTAATTTATCCATAATCCTACATTAATCTTGCACCTTCATTGTAGTGAACCAACATTCCTTCGGCTTTTAATCCTTTATTTGGTTTAATAGGGCTCAGGCTTCACAATTTTTTCTCCTCTCCCAATTCTCCTCTCTCCCACTCAATTTTGTTAGGCAAAAACTCTTGTGACAAGCTGTGATAGCAGCAGACCCGCAAACGTGAGCAGAAGGAGCGAGCAGTCACTTGATAAGCCGTGATCGACTCCCCCAACTCCTGATTTCCTCTCCCTTTGCTCTCGGAGTCGCCAGCACAAGAGGTTATTTTGATTCATTCATTTCCAACATGCTTCCACGCAACTCTACACTTTAGGAGGGTCACATCAGCAACTGGGCAGCCCGCAGCATGATGCAATCGACATTTTAAGCCTTCGAGGTATTTTTTTGGTGAGTATGAAACCCTATTTCATATTACTTGAAAGTTCATTTTCATTCTCTTGCCTCCATTTTCAGTTTGCCTCTTATTTCGTGCATTTTTCCTTTCTGGTAGTCGTTGGATGCATCGATCTTGCGGTCAAAATGTTGGACGTGGTTTGCGAGCTTCATAAAGTATTTTGGCATGAATGAGTGATGAAAATAAGAGTTTGAGAAGATAAGAAGAAAATAGAAGATGATTTGGCCACCTTAGAGAAGAGCTAGTTGTCGAAAAGGGTATTTAAAATGTGCTTTAGCGGTAAAATTACTCAATGAGTCAAGATATATTTAAATCTAGGTTATTTATCTGACGTGGCAGACTCGAGGTGACTGTGGATATCCACTGTAAAGTGACTTCATAAATTCAGGTAAATTAATCTTATAGTAAATTACGAAGATTAATTCAGCATTCTGGCATGAATGAGTGATGAAAATAAGAGTTTGAGAAGATAAGAAGAAAATAGAAGATGGTTTGGCCACCTTAGAGAAGAGCTAGTTGTCGAAAAGGGTATTTAAAATGTGCTTTAGCGGTAAAATTACTCTATGAGTCAAGATATATTTAAATCCAGGTTATTAATCTGACGCGGCAGACTCGAGGTGACTGTGGATATCCACTGTAAAGTGACTTCATAAATTCAGGTAAATTAATCTTATAGTAAATTACGAAGATTAATTCAATTAAAATAAATTGTTTCAATCTTAAAATTTAACATTTCGTTTTATATGTTATTTAGCTTAAAATAAAAGTTACTGCAATGTCCACTCAGTTACCGAAGCTCAAAAATCTAGTGTGGAAAATGAGATGAGTAATAAAATTTCTAAATTTCAGTAATCGTCTATAGGTAAAAATGTATGTTGATTTATATGCATGTTTCAGTTCGTTAGAGTTATATTGCAGTAGATTCTTCATATTGATAGATAGAAACGTTATGTATGACCGAAAAATTATAAAAGGATTTGCATACATAAAAGATATGCATAAGATGAATGATAGATATATATTATAGGTAAGAAAGATATGTAGAAAAGATATGCATATGATATAAGTAAGGGTAACAGGCTCAAAGTGAGAGTGTGGATATTCACTATAAAGTGGCCTCGTAAATTTTGGTAAAGTTATGGTAATTTTAGATGATTAATTCTAAGTAACAGAGATTGTTTAAATATTAAAGTTTAAAAATTTGTTTTATAGATTACTAAGCTCTATATAAAAGTTATCGCAACATCCAGCTAAATGTCGAAGATTAAGAATCTAGTGAGGCAACTGAGATGAGTAATTACATTTTTAAAATTTCAATAATCGTTTTTATTTCGAAATTTATGTTAATTTATATATATATGTTAGTTTAGTTAAATTTATATTTCAGTGGATTATTCATATTGTTAGAAAAACTATGTATGACTAAAGAGTTATAAAAGATCTACATGCATTAAAGATACGCATGTGATGAATGATATTTAGATAAAATTATATGTAAGATAGACATGTAAGATATGCATCTAAGAAATATATGCATGATATAAGAGATGCATGAAATAGATATATGAATGATATAAAAGATGTGCATCATAAATAGTTGCACCATAGAGAAGGATGCATGTTAGTAGATTGCATAGAAATGTTTCAAAATAAAGTATGTATGAAGAATGAAAAAGCTTATATGTGAATGCTTGCAAGTGCATCCTCAGAAAAAGATTTCACCCCCTAATGGTACAGGCATGGGACGCCAGTGTATCCGCGCGCGTAGAGTTTTTTTACCACCACAAACAATAGTGATAATTCACTAATCTTTGTGTCGACAGGTTAATATCGGTAAGAAGCGAGTAAACTAGAGCTTACCTCCCCAGACAATTGTGATGCTTACATTACTAACCACAGTGCCAAAGAGATAATTACAATCAGGGGCAGGTAAGGGTTTTTCCACCCGAGACAATTGTGACGTGTAGATCGCTAATCGTTGTGCAAGCGAGAATCTACAAGGCAATACTGGCAAAGGTTGTGTTATGTTTGTTGACGATGATCCTCACAAAAACAGATGTATATGTAAAAGATAACGTAAAAGTATAGTTAAAGTAATTGCTTATAGAAAACCAATATGCATATTGATTTCCTTACCTTAAATAACGGTAGTTCATAAGTATCATTACTTCAGGGTTACCTTTAGACAACCCATGTTGTTGTTATTTTATTTTTAGGTTTTAAACATTTCAACAAGATGAATAGAAAATAAGTAAATGTATATAGAAGACGAGAACAAACGGAAAGGTACAAATTTCACTTTCTTAATTTTAATTACTTTTTTTAATGACTCTTTCATGTAATATTTAAATATTAAATTACTAGTGATAGAGTTAGAATAGAAGTTAATTGATTTTCGCCGTCCAACAATTTGTTCTCATCATGGTTAACTTCAAACCTCAGGCCAAGTCGTGACACTTGCGCTATGTCTGTCATTTTATCATCGACCAAATAGTAATTTTACTCTTTCCTTCTCACTATTGAAGAATGTTCAAGTTCTCCCACAACAAGTAAGCATTCTTCTTGACTTTGATGGTTATCAAGTTAGCTCTCTTTTTTCTGAGGAACATCCTTATAGTAAAAAATTCATTCAATTATCTGAAGTAACTCCATAAACTCACCTAGATTTATGCGACCATCGAATTCTAATAAACTCACCTTTACTCTAAGATCTTGGCTTCTCCTATGATATTTCATGTTAAATCCGCGAGGTGGTGGTTCTTTGTCACTGGAAAATGGTTGATGGAAGGGAGTCACTTCCTCTTGATTTTACGAGTCATTAATATGGCAATAGATGACCTCACGTGATTGTGTCCTCTCAAAAGCAATATGCCTCTACTATAGTTGGAAAATTTTCACTGCATGTTCTCTATGATAATTAATTGAGTACCTGGTTAAGGATGCCTTGTGGGTGGCATAGCACCTCGTTCTCCCAAAAGAGATTCACCATGCCTCTGTCTTGCTCCGATACCAAATGATACCAGACTTTAACAAACACCCAAAGGAAAATAAAATTATTATTGAATTCAAAGTTTGAAATTATAAGAAATAGCAGTGAATTCTAAAATCGCAACAAAATAACAACACAACACTAAAACTAGATTGTAGGGGGTGCCGAGGGAGCTTTTTAAACATCAGGCGAAGAGATTCGGTAAGATGGCAGCAAGGTGGAATGTGGTGAGGATAAAAATGGGATAGCAAGACAAAACTGATAAAAGCAGTTTTACTGTTGCAAATAGCAATTGGCTGAGTTGGATGACAAAGAAGGCCTTTGAGGGTCAGGGAGATATCACAATCATGATCCCTTTAGGTTACAAGCACACCGTCTGAAAGAAATTAAAGATACAACACTCCAATAGAGATAAATAGGAGAGAACATCTTCAAATAGAAAAATCCAAATCAAAAGTCTTCAAAACAACGAAATAACAACATATATATAGTTCCCTCATAAAAAAGCTATTTAGAATGGAAAATCGAGAAAGAAAGCAAGGGACAAAGAAAATAAAAAAATGTTGAAAAAAAATATCGAACAACTCGGCTGTCAATCCTGCAATCACGAGTGCTCTATAACAACGAGATTGCAAAAGCTGGCTCGCGAAACTCACGCGTTTGTAATAGGATCATGTCCCGCATTAGGAGCATAGATATTTATCATGCCCAGCTTGTTACAAATATAAGTGACCAAAGCTCCATTAAGGGCCTTTGTGAAGATGCTCCCTAATTGTTTCCTTGTCTTTGCATGAGCTATAAAATCAAATTTTGCTGAATCTTTTCGCAAACAAAACTACAATCTATCTCAAAGTGCTTATTTTATTCGTGAAAGACAGGGTTTAATGAAATATGAATTGCAGCTTGGTTATCTCACCATAGCTTTGTTGGAACCATCATCTTAAAGCTCATTTTGGTCATAAGTTTAAAGGCTCATATCAATTTGATACTCAGACTCTGCACTGGGTCGTGATACTACATTTTGTTACTTACTCTTCCATGAGATGAAATTACGACCAACAAAAATACAAGATCCAGTAATGAATCTTCAATAAATCTTGGAACTTGCCTAGTCTGCATCATAGAAATTATTCAATATTTCTATGCTCATAATTTGCATACTGAATCCATTTTCCGGCAACTTCTTTGGGGTAACAGTATCTATTCCACAGTTGACCAATGATGAACTTTGGGGAAATACATGAACTAATTTATAGCGATAACTGAACTATGAAAGTCAGGACAATCACTGTAAGATAATTTAATTTTCTCACTAACTTCCGATATCGCTCAGGATCATTAAAAAGCTCTTCATCATTGGTAAGTTGCTGATTAAAAAGCATGAAAGCACTGCATGATTTGACACTTAATTTTCATGTTTCTTCTAAGAAATCTAAACATGCTTTTGTTGAGAAAAACAATAGTCTCAATGCTCCTTCATATCTCAATCCTTAAGAAGTACTTTAAGGAATTCAAATCTTTAGTATTTAGCTGATTTTAAAGAAATGATTTCAATGAATTGAAGACAAAGACATGAAGAGGCGAACCGAAGTCAATTTAGTTATTGAAGAGAGCGTATCCAATAAATTGAGCATAACCCTAAACAACCAACCGAGCTTTAGGACAAGCTACAAATCCATAAGAATAAAACTCAATTGCAAAGACCAATTTACAGCCAACACCTTTGCCACAAGGTAATTCAACTAGATTCCAAAGTTTCATTTTCAGTTAAGGCATTCTTTTCATCAAGCATTGTTGCTCGCCACCTAGAATAAGATGGGGTTTATTGAACAAAGATCGGGACGTCAACAGAGTCGAGAGAAGCAATAAACGAGCAAGAATTAGAAAATAACTGATCATAATTAACACAAGGGGAAATGGGATAAGTGCATTAATGTTAAACTTTTCAAGGAGTAATAGGTAAATCAAAGTCATTAGGAGAATGATCCACTAAATACGAGGATATTGGTGCAAGACTATGATCAGAGGAACGGGCTATTCTCGAGTAAACATGGGTGATAGTGGTCGAGACTAAGGCACTATGGTCAAAGTGGAGCTAAACTAGTTATGTGATACATTAACAACTCATTAGAATCTTAAAAGGATTTAGGCAGCAATAAGTCACCAAAGAATGAGATTTGTTCCTGAATGGTGGTATCAGTGGAGACCATGTACATGTTTAAGAGAGGAGGATATTGATATCCTTTTTGTGAATGAGAGTATCCTAGAGAAACAGTAAGTTTCTAAACTAGTGATGTGACACATTAACAATTCATCAAAATTTTGTGAGAATTTAGGCAGCGATGAGCCATCAAAGCAAAGGTTTTGTTCATTAAATGTGACATCAGGAGAGACCATGTACCTGTTTAAGAAAAAAAAACACTGATACCCTTCTTGCAAACGAAAGTATCTTAGAAAGAAGCCTTAATGACTTGGGTTTCAGTTTAGAAACTTATGAACGAGTATCACTAACCAAAAAAAAAAAAAATACAGCCAAATATATGTGGTTGAATGGAAAAGTAAGAGTCATTGGAAATAGAACTTATTAGGCTATTTGGTTATATAAAAATAGTAGAAGGCATTCGATTCAACAAAAAATATGCATAAAAATCATATCAATCCAAAATTTGTTTGGGTATATTAGTTTGAAACAAAAGAATTCTAGTTTTCTGAAGAATATGTCAATTTTTCCTTTTAGCTACTTCATTTTGGGATGGAGTGCATCAACACAAGATGATTCGTGAAGCATCCTATTTTGTGTTATATGGCTGAAAAGGTGCAGAGAAACATGCTTAGGCATTAGCACTTCTCAGAATCTTAACAGAAACATTTAATTGAGTTTAATTTCAGCACAAAAGGATTGAAAATTTATTGGTAACCCAAAACAAGAATTTATAAAGGCTAAATCACACGAAAAAAATAATATACATAAGTGACAAAATATTGGTATTCAATAGACAAAATAGTACAAGCTCCCAATACAACAGAACGATCCAACTCAAAATAATGACTAACTCTTTTATTAATTCTGTGAATAGAAGACACACGATGGTATTTAGAAAATTGGCACAACTCCCAATCTAAAGATGATAATTAGCATTGGTAGTGATGGATGTCCTAATCGATCTTGGAATTCAAATAGAGATAAGGTGTTAGAACAAACTATAGGTCAAGGTAAATTGTTATACAAATTCGTAGAGCAATTCGAGTAAAATCCATTACCAAGTCTATCAAGGCACAAATCTGGGCCCAAAGGTATTCTTACTTTCCTGACAAGTCTAGAAACAATTTAGGACAAAATCTTCACGAAGTCCGCCAAGGCACAAATCCAGGATTTAAGGTATGTTGATCCACTAGACAAGTCATAGAAATAATTCAAGTCAATTTCTTTATTATGTTTGTTAAGGCAAGAATTTTGAACATAAAAGGCCACAAAATCTAAACATAAAGAAATAAAAAAATGTGAAATGAGACCTTTGTCAAGCCAATAATCTTCTTCATCATAAGACTCTAAAAAGAAAACGATCTGGGAAGAATAAGATACAACAACCGAGACCACGTGTAATACTACTAACAGAGACAAAATTAAAAGATAATTGATGTAAAATAAGAACAATCGTAATAGCGTCAAAACCAAGAACATTAGAGATAGATTGATCTACCAAGGTAACGGATGAAAGATCTTTATGAAAGGTGAAAAGGAGTTTGGGATTACCTGTCATTTCAACCAATCAACTTTATTTTCATGGGCTCTATATTTGAAAAATCATTATAAATGGATAATGTTACAGCTCAACATTTATTGATGGCCTGATTTCTAGTTGAACTGGAAGTTATATTTCATTTAAAAATGTTATGAACTGGCTCCAAGACTTGTGCATACTAGCAGAGGGTTATCTTTAAAGGATTACCAACATCATACTACAAACTTTTAAGCAAAATTTTCATAAGTTTTAATATGTAACACAATCAAAGAATATTTAATTATGAAGTGTAAGAGATATAATCAAATGATGAGACATCGACGTGAGCTAATCTAGAGGCAACTCCTTTACTAGATAGTATATAACCAAAACTTCAAATCAATTTAGATTCTCCTCGGATATATAAACATCATGAAATGGGCGTCCCGCCCGCGACACCGGATGAAGCAGGATTCGGGTCAAGTGCCTAGATCAAGCTGGTCCAAGTCTTCCGGGGAGTCGGTTGGTCCTCTTAGGCCATTCCTAGTTATCATAATATTAAATATTCTTTTTTAATGTTTTAGGATTAGTTTTTTTTTCCTTTTTTTTTTCTTTTTTTTTTCTTTTCGTGACTTCGTTCGGGACAACCACCAGTGTCTCAAGTTTTCCCTTCTAGGTTTATATCTCGCTCCCAATGTGGTGATTATCCTTCTCTCTACCACTCTGCATCCTTTCTACACTGCTCCAAACGACCCATTCCTTGTTGCAACCGCCCGGAACAACGTCTCTTCACTGTCTCTACCTACAGTTCAAACCAAATCAACCACCTCCCTCCCTTTTCTACTCATTGCCACTTTCAGAAAATCACTCCAGCTGCTTAACACGTCATACCAGCGCCTTAGAACAGCCGTTCTTTGTTGTTCCTGCCTTCTAAACCACTCTCCCCCCGCCCCTCCCTCCTCTTCCTTCCTACCGCAAACCCAAAAACACCCATTCCTCTGATGTCACTACTCTCGACTGCCCTCTCACATTCATTCCAACTAATTGCTTTCTGTCCACAACATAAGAAACATCCGCATTATTGTTCCCACATGCGTACAACCACTTTCCACCACCCTCCAAACCCTCATCAACCACCTCCACCAACCCTTTGATCTGACCGTAGTGGGAGTTATTGTCATGTTCGTTGCAATTTCAAATTTCTATTGCGTGGTTATAAATTCCTATTTGATTTTTATAATAATATTTATTTTTTTTTGTTGTTGTTGGTCACCTCTGATAATAAATTACCATTAATTATGCTTTACATTATACAACAAAACCTCATCACCTTCTAGTTTTTGAACACACATTCAACAACCTTATTCAAATGAGAGCACTTAAACTTTCTAATAGAGAAGAAGTGTCCTTTTCTATTTACCAAAAGTGGGATTTAAGAAAAAAATTATCACTCACATTTTTTAACAAGGCATTAAGTAAAGAGGTCCAAGTAAGTAATTTTTAGTCTTCAGATTCCAATGTATTTGCATCCTAGCTATCATGTTATCTAAATCTTGCCTTGCGTGCTTTTCGCTCTTCTTTAACAACTCTTGGTAATTACCCTTGATATACTCAATATTTTTAGCTAAATAATTTCACTTAATAAAACACCGCAGCTACTCCCTACAACCCAAAATCAACATCCCGCACGTCTAGAAGATTTCTTTTATGTTCAATAAAGACAAAAACAATGATGATGATAATAAAAAATGAATGCAAAATTTTATAATTCAACAAATAAAATCAAATATTTAAATTCAATTCACCAGCATTCATTTATGTAATGTCTATTTACAAAGAATAAACTTTAAGCTCACAAAGCAAAAAGCAGAATAAACACTCTAAACATAAATAGGTTACAGGTTTTTTTGGCTCGGTCCACTATCAAGGTAAAACACGAACAAGCTAAAGTTTGTAAAAATGCTAAAAAACCTATTTAAGTTCACCTTGTATGTTATCAAGGAAAATACAAACATATCAAGCTAATGACCATCAAAGTCATCAATAACTGTACTTTTGATAAATCAATTGTAATTAAAAAAAAATTGTCATTTCCACAAAATTATGTTCTTTAATACTCATAAAAGTTAAACCATGTATTCAACACAATTTTTAAAAAACATTTGGTGATATCAAAAAGTAAAATGAATAAATGAATAACAAAATTAACTTTGAATGAAAATGTTTATTATCTAGCTCATGTAAAGCTAAACATAATCAAACTAGTTCTTGTTCATGCTTGAGTCATTGATCAATGAGCGGACAATTTTTTGAAGCTTGGAACATTTATTTGACAAAAATTAGCTAAAAAATGTTAGAAAAAATACAGCAATATATTTTTAAAACCTTGCAATATGTTATGGATGGAAGAAAAATTAATTGTTGAATGCAACTTCTATTATTGACGAGTTAATCCCAAGACAAGTTGACACCAAAGTTAACCCAAATCATAATAGAAATAGAAATATTATTGTTGAATTCAAATAGGGTACAACAATGACTCTTCAAATAAAAAATAAATGATAATAAAAATAAAACGACACAAGCAAACACCACTAAAGTGTATCCCAAGGGTGGTGCAAGTCGCCTAGGCGGATTGGGATGGCTAGTGGGGGTGGCGGCAGCAAACGAATGCTGGTGGCAGCGAGAAGAAAGTGCAGAAATGCAGAGACAACACCATGGAAGTTGTCCTGGGTGCTGGCAGCGAGGAGTTGGGTGGATAGCGGCAGAACTGAAAGAAAGAGGTGTCTCGCTCCAATGGGAGGACTGGGACAGCATGAAGGAGGTGTTGTTTGAGCGGCAACAATGCTGGAAGAGAGGGGAAGGTGATCGATAGACTGAGGACTGCTGAAAACAGCAAACAGAGAGTTGTTGTGGGCTGCTGCGATGAGATATGGTGGCGGGGAGCGGTGTGGAAGGATGTGAAAGGTGATTGGAGAAAGATAATCACCAACTCGACAAGAGATGCAACCAAAGCACCAACCATTCCTCAGATACAGCCCTCGATGGAAAAAAAGGACAAAATAAACTGTCCTTACAATAAATCTGAAATCTAGAATTAATCAAAAGCTAACCCTAAGCAAGTAAAACCACACATTCATAACAGCTAATAAATAAAATAGAAGGAATTAGAATAGAAAAGAAATAGAATTAGGAAGGCAATAGAAATAGAGAAAAGGGTTTGCGGTATTGTAACAGCTATAGTACTGCGACCCGTTAAGCTTCCACGTCACAAGCATAGCCAAGACAAGAAAATTAGCAGTTAGTGAACCAAGATAAAGTGACTTAGATCAAAACATTCCACAAAAAAAAGTACCTTAAACCTTCATAAGCACTTGACGGTTCTATTTCAGGCTCCACACCCTCTAGCATGTATACATGACAACAAAGCTTACGGAGTTCCATCACAACATTAATAAGGGATATCTGAAAAATTCAAATGTCCACTTACTAAGAGATAAAGCAAGAAAAAAAAATGCACTGAGAATTATTTTAACCTGAGCACCACCACGGCGAGCCAGTATTTGATAATTTCGAGTAAGGATGGCTTTGTAATATTCTTTTTGTTTGCTACTTAAATCCACACGTAAAATGAGTTCTTTCTTCGGCGGCAGGTCTTTCATAACATCCTTTTTTACTCCTAGAGTTTTACAATATAGGATTGATCATTTCTTTTCAGATAAGCGACATTAATTGCTAAAAATTAAAAAGATAATCCACCATAAGCTGTCTTGTCACGGCAATATGAAAGCACCATAGGTTTGTATCATCATTGGCATTGAAACTTAGAAGTATTTGAAAGGCAGCAAGTAAACTGAGAAGTTTAAAAACAAAGCTTTGGATGACAAAACTAATTCCCAATACTACTTGAATGAGAGGCATTAGAAATCAAATATGCAAACACAGTTGGAAAGACTACATCAACATTAAGGTTTCATAATTATGTTTCAATGAAAAATATTAGAAGTACTTGTTAATTTATCTGAAATAGCTACAATAAACTGTTTGCAGAGAACCATAAGATATTTATGAATTCTATGCAAGAGCTTGTCATAATATAATTATCTTATCAGGCCAGGATTATTGATACTGACAACTTAAATATTGCTTAATAACAAGAGTATCGGTTCATATGTAAATAAGATAAACGATACAAATTACTAACCTCCAATCTAATAATTTCTAGTAAGATATGGAGATGGATTTTTCCAGCACAAAAATAAAGTATGTCATATAACTATTTTCAACAGAAATAGGAAATACAAAACACACTGATTATAAACACCACCATAAACTATTTACCAAGATTAGCAAACTCATAGCTTATTACAAATTTGATATTCCATTAATATCTCAACAAAGCTATATCACATCTCTTATCAATATTTTAAAACAAAAACTACCATACTCCAAAAAAATTCAAATTTGGTAGCAATCAATAATTTATTCCCACATCCTAATATAAGGAGCCCACGTACCTTTTGCTATAAGCAAGGCATGCAAGAAAATCTTGATATGATATTGGCAGTGTTTCTAATTCTAGATTAATAGACAAAATGACTCTTTAACAAGTCGACATTTAAAAAAATTCAATCTTTCATTCCCCCATAAGGGTGAAACTTTGGCAGAAATCTCATAAGAAAGCAAACAATCACTACTAAAATTGGCCCAATTAACACAGTCTTTGATCCTCCTACCCTTACTAACTTATTGCACCATCTTCTTTTCATGCTTTTTTATAAAATCATGCAAGGTTTCACATGATTTCCAATAAGTTTGCATCATATTCAATACAATTTTTTAGTAAGTAACCCAGTGAAAACTTTCTTATTGCCTATCTTGCCCAAAAAATGTCGAGAATCATTATAACATTAAAGCATGGAAAAAATAAGGTCAAAAAATGAATGCAGATATGGGCATATTCATTGGTTGAACATGCCACAGAATGGCTTAGGTTCTAACCCCAACTTCAATAGAAATGGCATAAATACATATATACATATTAGCTTATAATTTAATTTAGAATTTAAATTAACTAAATTAAATTTTATTTTAATTTTATTGTTGAAACACTTATTTCATAGTAGCACTTAAAAGAACTTTCCACTTACCTCATCATGCATTGGTGGATCAATTGATGAATGATTACAATTGATTCCAGTATTTAATAACTTCTATATAGATATAAAACCCTAGCACCAAACAATGCCTCATTCCATTTCCTATAATCTTAAGCCATCGTGAAATAAAGAGCAAAGCAATGAGCTGGAAGATAGGATCAATGGGGATGTAGAAGGGAATAGAGGACAAAAGGTTGATTTTGATGCAAGAAATCCTTTTTTTTTTTATTTCTCTTTCGAAAACAACTTTGAATCACAGTAGACTTTGAAGCTTATATGAGAAGTAATTTTGATATAAAAATATTATAGGCACACGGCCAGAGAGAAATCAAATGATACAGCACTTCAATAGACCATAAGAAAACTGGACAAAAACAATCTCTAATGCATAAACCAAAGCAAAAGTCCCAATCTTACAAGACTGATTCCTAATTCAAACAATGAAAAAAATAGGACCCACACGGGCTGCAGCAACCCAGGCTGGAGTATCCCAAACTGGCTGCCACATTTCCGTCCTGACCCCTGATCCCACGCACAGGGTATCACATGGTCCCAATCCGCGACAGTAAATTTAAATGTATTTAAAATTTGTATTAAAAAAGGGAATAAAAAGTTTCCATATTGCACATTCCTTCTAGTGTCCAACTATTCATGGTTAAATGATCTCAAATTAATTTAAAATAAGCAAACAAGTCCATATTGAAATATTATAAGCATTTAAACATTTAAAAAATATATATGTATTTTACAAGGTAAGACAACCAGTACTTCTGATTTACATATGGATGCAAGGGTTGATTAGAAAACTTTCAACAAATAATGTAAATATTTAAATGTTCATAATATAAATAAAATGAGTTTCAAAAAAGTCATATTATGTATAATAAAATAGTAAAAACATATTTATGATGACCTGAACATGCTGACAAGGTTGAGCAATTATGAAGTCAAAAAAAGTCCTTAAGTGATTCACTAGCAATAATGTTAGATTTCTCCCAAACTCTGTTAAACTCAATGATGGAACTTTCAAGTTACATTTTCAACTTTACGATAAATGGGTGGTTCAAGTAGTGTCCATTACTTTATGACGGAAAATGAACCTAAGCAAAAATAGATGGCAAATACTAAAAATAAAAGAATATATTTTATAGTAAGTAATAAATGAAATAAGTATATGAGCATTAAGAAAACAAATAAACCGTTTATGTTGACACCTAAAATTTGACAAATAGAGTACATACTATAACTGAATATTAACCATCTATTTTAAAACATAATTTAACTAAATTAACTCGCTTATTGTTATGACAAATATTATGCAAGAAATTTCAATTTAGATTAATTACAGTTAATATACTATACGAGCCAACAATTATAACTAAATTCATGTCGGTTTTATGATTAACATTTCATGCTACATTAATTCCCTGAATTTTCGAATTCTATATTAAAATTATTTATGATAATTTGGATAAGCAAGGGGACAAAGATAAGCACATATAAAAGAAAATAAACACTCTAATTGATAGATTTATGATAACATATAAAAATAGGATAGCAATAGTGAGCTCATATAAAACAAATGATAATATTTTCAATAATCCGTTAGAAGGAAAAAGGCGGGTCCATATTGATGCAAAAGAGTACTCAAACTGATATTTTATGATAATATATACAAGTAGCAGATAAAGTTGTGTCTTTATATAGGTGAAAAGGTTATCAATAAATAACGTTCACATTGGATTTACAAACATGTGATCTGGGATGCGAATCTAACACAATTCAATGTCTTATAATGGTCAACGAACCTAGATCCACATGCAATAACATATTCTAAAGCTAAGATATAATATATCTCATGTTAAAAAAAAATAAACAAATAAAGAAATTAAAAATATGAAAAGATTAATTTCTAATGTTGACGACTATAAGAACGACTACATAGTGTAAACTGTGATTGACGTTGAATATCACTTTTAAAGGTTTTTTTTTTTCAATAAGATTATCTCATTTAAGCCAATAATTATTCAGAAATTTTCACTTTATCATTATTATAGATAATGCACTGATATAGTTTATGTTTTGTTAATTTCTCATGTCCAACCAAAAATTAACATGGTTTAACTCAATGAATATTAAATTATATTTTAAAATTATTTATTTCATTGAGCTTTTAAAGCTAATGGGACTAAATTGGCTTCTGTTTCAAGTAGAGATGAACATAAAATTGATCTAAGCGAGTATCTAATTTTGAAAAAAGCAATTCTACATTTTGTTGTATGATGTTGGTCTAGGATATAAAGCCCTTAAGGTATGTACATAATGACAGTTTGGTATTATGTAATTAAATTCTAATATTTATTAGAAACTTTGTAGTTTGATTAATGAAATAATTCAAAATACTTCTGCTCCATTGGTTTGTAATAATCAATAGATTCTTGTGAGTTTAAAATTATGCCGGTTATTAACTTTGGAACTCGCTTTGTTGTTAAAATAATTTCAGAATGGGCAATGGTGAGAAATTCAACCAGCTGAGTTCTCCGCTTTCTTTAGGCCTTTTCGACCAATAGGGGACATCGTAAGTGTGACATTATGAATTTTTTATTGTCTTTTGGACAAAAGAAAGCCTCAATAGTGTTCATAAATTGATCATTGTACCATAATTTTAATGATGATATACTTATTTATTCCAAGAGCAATCATGATCATGCCAGTCAGTTGAGGAGTTTACAAAGAAAGCACAAATTGTATGCAAAGCTTTTTAAATGTGAGAGTTTTGGTTGAAAAGAGTTGTTTTCTAGGGAGAAAAAAAATGTAAGAATACAAATAAGTGTGAGGTATTATTAATTTTGTGAAGAAATTTTCAGAGATTTCTTTACTTTATCCAGATTTACCTGAAAAGAAAACATTTGATTAAGTTGATAAGTGAAAGCTAAGTTTTAAAAATTTAAGAGATGTTTGTCAAATGCACCGAAATTAATGATTCCCATTAGAATCGATGAAATTTCGAATAGACAGTGATTAAAAATGTACAGTTAGTTGCAATAGCATCTGCTCTCAAAAGTTAAAGGCATTATTTATATCAAGTGAAATTTGAGTGTCGATGGATCATCAGAATTTGAAATATATTTTCACAACAAAAAAGTCAATAAAGATAAAAAGAAAGAGCTACTAAAAGATTATGATCCTAACATATAATATAATCTTGAAAAGGTTAATATGACAGCCAATGCATTGATTAGAAAATTTGAATGTCATACAAAATAAATGCTAGGCAGCAGAACTAGTCAAGGATATGAAAGCATTACAGTTAAAAGATAAACATCAATAATGAGAGACAAATTAAATCCAATGGTTGTGCATTCTACTACAGAGGGAAAAAACAAAAATACATAAAAAAGGCCAATCAGGAATATCAGAAGCTGATCGACTAAATACAAGCTGGCAAGAGGAAGGATCTTATTATTGATGAGCTTTAATATAACTAAAAAAAAATTGAATCAATAGATTCTAATAGATTCCAACTTAGTTCAAGAGTTTATACTTGAGACTTCTGCACGCTATGTAATTCATATATGTAGTACTAAAATCTTGAAAGATTTAAAGGAATTATTCTGTTGGACTGGAAGAAAAAAAAAATGTAGCAAAATATGTGACAAAAAGTAAGTGTTAAGGGGTGTCAGCAGAACACCATAAGCCTAGTGAAACAATACATTCATTTTCAATACTATAGTGAGATATAGCTATAAAATTTGTCACAGAATTTTGTTGGTCAAAATAAGAGCATGATTAAATTTACATTGTAATTAATAGATAACAAAATCAGACACCTTCAGCCTATTCGACAAACTAGTTCAATGAAAAAATGAATAAAGATGATTATAAAATAATTATTACTCTTCATGGAAATCCCAAAGTAATCGAATCAAATAAAGAAGACAGATTCAAATACCAATTGCGAAACGGTGTCCATAGAATTTTAAGTACTAAATTTTATTTTAGTGTGGCATTTCAAGCACAGGCAACTGGCCAATTAAAAACAATTGAGATCTTAAAGGATCTACTAAGGTCATGTATTTTAAATTTCCAAGGTAATTAAAAGAATTATATTCTAATGATAGAGTTTAGTTGTAGAAATAGTTAGCAATTCAATATTAAAATAGCGACTTAAAGAGACACAGTATGATTGAAAATAAATAAGACCTCTTAAATTCGATTGATGTTGGGAAGAGAATTGATGCATCGGCATTTAGTTGATTAAGCAACTGAGAAAGTTTGGATAATTCAAAATAGATTGAAAGCCGTTCAGGATTATCCAAAAAAGTATTATAGCACAAAGCCTAAAATATTTGAATTTAACGTTGGTGAATTTCATTTTTAAAAGTCAGATTTATGAAAGGTATATTTAAATTTCGCTAAAGAAAAAAGCTGATTACCAGAATATATATGGCTATTTCAAATAACCAAAAGAATTGAACAAACGCCTAAAAATTAACATTGTGAAAAAACATATTTGATGTTCAAACTATCTTTTATCAATCAACGCTCATAAAATGGGATAAAAATAAAATCAAAGGCTAGCACAAAATGAATTTGAGGCCCACGCAATTTGAATTAAATTACCGAAACAAAAACAGAAGTAGACTTTCATAAAAAGGAGCAAAGAAATAGACAAATTTCATATGTCAAAGTGAAACGGAGGCATAGAACTGAAAAACAGGCAAACTAAAAAATGAGGATATAGACAAAAATTTTCATTCATTTTAATCTAAAATATAAGCGAATTTCAAAGATGATTTCCCAATAAGAACTGAAGAGTTGTGATATTCAAAATTAAAAGAAAATATAATATCAAAAAGTCTAAATTTTATACCCTATTTTTCACACCTCATGAAAATGAGTAAAACTATTTTTATAAAAATACATTATTTATGCCGATCATTATGATATACACATTCATAAAGGTAATTCTAGTTATATTAGTTATATAAATTAATTTATCATTTCAACTAATTAACTTAGATTTTATTTTAACATTACTGGGCAATCACTTCTTATACTATTTAAGAACTTATTACACTATAACACTGATACCGGAGTTCATCCAAACCACAATAGGGAAAAGCAAATATTATTACTCAAAAGCAACTAGGGTTACAATCAAAGTCAAATGAAATAGGAAAAACAACGAAACAAAAACAAATACCCACAAGGTTCGAAGGTGGTGGGCTATGTTCGAAAGTGGTAGAAACTGAGAGGTGTAGGTGGCATGGTGGTTTTATGAAGGTTGGCTTGCTGCTCGATAGCTGCAGGGAAGTCCAAAGGGCAATGAAAAGGTGGCATAAGCAAGGGTAGTAGAAGTGTAGAGCTGTCCGACAGCTGGACAGCCAGTGGAAGAGGTGGACAAGGGCGACACCAAGTAAGAAAGGGGCTGGAAGGGGTGGCAGCAAGCAACATGTAGACTGGACGGGGCGTCGACAAACAGCAGGTGGGCAAGACAGATGGCAACAAGCAAAAAAGAGATTGAAAGGGGTGGCAACAAGTTGAAAAAGAAATGATGCGCACCACCTAGGGACAAGTAACGGTCGGAGCACCTTCTCATCGTCAGATACTACCCTATGAGGGAAAAATGGGACAACGAAAGCTATTCTAATAGAAATCTCAAGAAATAACTGTAAACCTAAAAACCCTAGATACCTAGGATTGGAACCCCCTAAAAAAAAAAGGTGTTAATCCCTCAAGGGAGCACCTATCGGCCATCCCAGGTCTGGACTGGTTTGATACAGACGAACGACATCATAGGACAAGCCCAAGGCTCCCTTCACACCGCACCCCCCGCTTTATTTGCGCCCGCAACATTATTTGCATCGGCGTTAGTCTCCTGAAATTGGGGGAGTTTTGACCTCATTTGCTAAAACTTATGTTTGAACTTGAAACTAGCGGAGCTACTATAATCTCCCAGGCTTGAAGGGTTTTGTACTGCGGTTTAAGAAACATCTGAATCCTACTGAAGACTGCACTATCCCCCAGAACAACTGAGGAGTTGTCCCTCACTTACGAGGAAACAACCATATCAATCTAACCATCTGGGGTTACCATACTGAGCTGAACTAGGATTCCATGCCAAGTCCATTTTGTTGAGTTCTATAAAAACAACCCAAAATAGATTCAACCCAATCTGAGGCGGAGAAAATTTGAACCTCTCTGAATTTTGTGTCAGTTATTGGCTCTTCTCTTTCATGATCTTCTGTCACACCAAGACTGATCCTCCCAAAACATCTCTACTAGCAAGGGTACCAGTAATCTCATACTTTGCAGAAGGTAGAAGAGTTATGTGCATGTCATCTTTAGTAAATGAGTAGGTGTTCATGTACCCATTATGTTGATTCTTGCAATCATACTGCCACAGTCTCCCTAGCAAAAGATGACAGGCATCCATGGGCACCACATCGCACCAAAATTGATCCTACAGCTAACTCCCAATCGAAAACTCCATGTGACACCTCCAATCAATTTTCATCATGCTCTCCTTTTTAAACCATGTAAGGGAATATGGTTGAGGAAATTTCTGAGTCGTGATGTTCAACTTGTCCCCCATTAGTTTTGACGCCAAATTCTTGTTGCTACCTCAATCGATGATGATGTTGCAAACTTTCCCTTCACGATTCAACGAGTAAAGAACATATTGTGGCGAAACCACTGTTGCTCATTTGACACTTCAGTTTGAAGGACTCGTCGAACCACAATCATCTTGCCCTCATGTGGTGACAGTTGATACTCTCACCCTTTTCTTCAATTGTTTCCTCGTTGCTAACTTTCTTCACTGCATCTTGCTTAGTAAAGAACACAACTCAGCTTGTCAGGCAACAAGAGGTGATGTGCCCAAATAGAGAGTGGACAGAGGAGGTAGCAGTCAAGGAAGGGGCCAGAAGGGACGGCAGCAAGTAAGAAGTGGACTGGAAGTAGCGCGGGCAAGCAGCAGGTGGACAGGAAGGGCGGAGGCAAGTGAGTGGATGGAAAAGTCGACAACAAGCAAAAAAAGGAAGGATACACACCAAATTGGGACAAATTACAATCGGCGCACCTTTTCACCGTCGGATACCAACCTAGGAGGGAAAAACGGGACATCGAAGGCTACCATGACAGAAATCTCATGCAAAAACTACAAGTTTAAGAAGAGGAACCACCTATATAAATCCTAGATAACTAGAAATGGATCTCCCTATGGAAAGAAGGCGCCAATCTCTCGTGGGAAGGCCCAAGTTTTTACCGATTTGTTCCAGACGAATGACATTACAGAAGAAACCTGCGGCTCCCTACACATCACGCCCTCAACTCCCTCTACACAGCGCATGGCTCACTCTACTCCGCGCCCGCGGCTCCCTCAACGTTGTGCCTGTGGCTCCCTCTACACGGCGCCCACAATGTTATTTGTGCGCCTGCATCAAGCACTTAAATGCATTTTTCACTCACCTCACCAAGGATCAATTAAAATAAGGTTGAGATTGATTTTAGCATTTAATAACTTGCATTCCTAGCATACTAACATAAAACTCTTAAGCACTATAATGCCTCACATTTTCTTATAACCTTAAGCAACCATGAAATGGAGGGCAAAAGGAAGCTGGACCAACATAATAGTAGAAGAGAAAACATGAGAAAAGTTGATATTGTGGAGAGAAATCCAAATTTTTGGATTCCCTCTATAAAAGAAAATACTCGCAATATAATAAATTGGCATTCAAACTTGTATAAGAAGAGGTGATTACGATATTACTTTTCAATCAAATTTGAGTTGAAGAGGAAGAAAATTTTATAACTTCAGAATTTTGTGTTTCATAAACTTTTTACAGAAGGACATAATTTTGAGGTGATCATAAGAAAGAAGTTTACCATGTGATCAATCAACATATGCGTAAGATACTCGTGTTTTAATTTGTGAAGCAAACTTACTATAGCCTTCTGTGTCTAAATGTATATGTATTTGAAGTTTGTATATAATCAAGATAAAAGAAAGCCTCCATATTGCAAAGTGCAGGTTTACATCCTGCCAATCATTACTAAATAATCGAGTATTAATTTTAGAATATACAAGAACATGTTTAAAGTATTATGAATATTTTAATATTTTATAAAAAAAATGTACATATTAAAAGATAAGACAATGACGACTTCTAATTTGCATATGAGTACACAAAGTTGATTAGCATATTCTAAATGAATAATATATGACAAAAATCTTTAATAATGAAAATGAAATGAGATTTAAAAAGATCATGATATATAGAATAGTCTGGAAATGATATGTTTATACAATCAACAAAAGTTGAGGGACAAAAGTAAGCCCATAAGAAACAAAAAAGTCCTCAAGAAGTTGAATAATGATAACATTGGCCCTGCTGAACTCTATTATGTAGCTTTCAGGCTGAGTTTTCAATCTTACCATATTATGTGGGAAATCCAATACAGTCTACTATCTTCTGATGGATAATAAACTTGGACATACATTTATTACATATTCTAAGACAATATATATATATATTATTAAATAAAAATAAACTAGGCAAGTGATTATCATGAAAAAATTTCTCTTATGTTTCTAAATAATCTTGACTAGCACAGTACATATTATAATTGAATATTAAACCTATCTTTTAAAATTTCGATCAATTAAATTACGCCATTGTTACGTCAGTTATTAGGTAAGCATTTTTATTTTTTAATGATTATAATTAATGGAGTAGACTAATTTATGATCACATGTGTATTTTATGATTAAAAGATCAAGCTACCTTAATTCTTTGAATAATTAAATATTGATTAGAATCATTTATCTTACAGGGCTTACTATTTCAATTAAAGGTAAAGACAAGTTCAAGCCTAAGTAAAGCTCAAGTTTTGGATGTATAATTTTTATATTAAGATAAAGCATGTAAAACTCGTGCATACAAAGATATTTCATTGTTATGAAAATGACCTCTATGTTTACAGAACTTCTATAGTTGAATGAATGGAATATTTTAGAATGCTTCTATTTAATTGACTTAGTGTAAATTTATTGGATCCTTATGAACTAAGTATTATAAACGATGAATATCTAGGCCATTTAAGTAATTAACTTTATCACTCAATTCTGAAGGGGAGAATTCCAAAATCGATGCTCTTGACAAATTTAATCAATGTAGTGACATGGGAGCTTAGGTCGCGGTACCACGGACATTTTTTTTAATCAATCCTTGCCCTTGCTATCACTTACCTTGCCCACCTCCCATTCCTATCCTAGCATTTTCCAATTATAATTCATGTCCTATTTCTTTTTCTTTCCCAATCCAATTCACTTCCTAACTATACTGGCAACTATTATATATTTGTTGTTCGAGTGCTTTAGGGTTAGTTTTGGATTATTTTGGATTTTCGTTTGTTGCCTTTAAGGCGTTCCTCCCCTCTAAGGGTTGCATCTGACGGTGATGAGGTGCTCCGGTTGTAACTCATCCAAGGTGGTGACCGTTTGCAAATGCCTGAGTGGTACTCTAGTTGTAGTTGTACACCATTGAATTATTTATCCTTCCAAATTCTCCTACACCCTCTAGTTTTCATCTCCACGCCACCCAACCTTCTGTATTTTGATTCCATCCAGATCTCTCGTCATCTTCCAGCCACTGCACAATCCTTCGGGCCCCTCGTCTTGCCGTTGTCCGTGCTTCTAGCCGCCTTCCAATAACCTCCAGACCGACGGACTTGTTCCCGTTGTGGCCAGGCCCATCCGGCTAGTTCTTGTTGCCTACATCCACTTCCAGATTAGTTCATGCTGCCACCAGCCCTTTCCGGGCTAGTTCTTGCTGCTCCCAGGCCCTTTCGGGCTAGTTTCTGCTGCTGCCAACCCCTTTCAAGGCTAGTTTCTGCTGCCGCCAGCCCCTTTCGGGATAGTTTCTGCTGATGCCCAAACCCGGCACCTGATTTAGGTGATGCCCGGGCCCGAAACCTATTACTGTTGTCGACCCGTCCACCTCCGACCCAATCTGCGACTGTCCAACCCACCGTTTGTTGGATATGTGGAGCCCAGTCCATTCTTGATTAAGGCAGCAAATTAAATTATTTCTTAATATAATTTTTTTCTTAATCAAGCTTCAAAAGCCTTCCATATGCATACCAGCCTCCCTTTTGTGGATCCCGCCATCTCCTCTTTCCCAGAATGGTTCACGCTTCTATCCTCAAAAACTCATCGCTTTCTTCTTCTTCTGCGAATAAGAAGAGGGTCCCGCCATTTATAAAAAGGTCTGCAGAAGAAAGAAATTGGAGGGTGATCTCTCTACCAGCCCAATTCCATACAGCCTTCTTCGACTTAGTGCTCCCGCGACCGGAGAAGGAGCTCTCCTGGGTTCGCTCATAGGAAAGGAGATTCCTTGTTTGGATTCGTCTTCACGTGTGAGGCTTACGGGAAGTAGAAAGCAGTACAAGGCATTGTTTTCCCCTAGATTTCTTCTTCTTTAGGTTAAATCTCACGGGTAGTGAGAGACAAGAGAGAGAGAGAGAGGAAGAAAGAGAAGAGAGTTTTTCTTGTAAACGTTGAGGCGATCGAAGTCATGTAAATCCTCAAGCTAATAAAATCCTCTGCAACTTCATGGACGTAGGCAATTTGTCGAACCACTTAAATCTGTGTTATGCTATGTTTCTGTATTGTGATTTTCTCAATCCGATTTTTCGTTTTATTATCATCGTTTTTCACAGCAACTGATATCAGAGCCGTGATTTCAGGTCTAAAGAAGAACAATGGCTGGAGATGAAGTGACGGCATCAGGGATCGTGAAATTTAATCGCACAGATTTTGGTTACTGGAGGATGCAGATAGAGGACTACCTCTATGAGAAGAAACTTCACCTGTCGTTACTAGGAAAGAATTCGAAAAAGATGGACGACACAAAATAGAATCTGTTGGAACGACAAATTCTGGGGATTATTCGATTAACCCTGTCGAAATTCATTGCCCACAACAACATCAAGAAGAGAAATACTGCAGATCTCATTGCGGCTTTATCAAGTACGTATGAAAAGTCATCGGCGAATACCAAGGTGCACTTGATGAAAAAGTTATTCAACTTGAAGATAGCGGAAGGTGTGTCCATCGCTCAGCATCTGAATGATTTCAATGCCATCACAAATCAATTGTCATTTGTCGATATTGTTTTTGACGATAAAATACATGCGCTGATATTGTTGGTTTCGTTGTCAAATAGTTGGAAAACTACAAGGATAGCAGTTGGCAGTTATGCATGTAAATCTCAACTGAAATATGATCATATTTGTGATTTGATTTTGGTTAAGAAGATACGCATGAAAGACTCTCGCGAGACATCGGGTTCGAGTTCAGCACTAAATGTTGATTCCAGATGGAGATCACAGGACAGGAACTCAAACAGTAGAAGATCAAAATCAAAATTTGGTCAGCAGGCAACTTGTTGGAATTATGGCAAAGCTGACCACACATAAAAAGGAACTGCAAGAATCCCAAGAAGAATAAGATTGATAACGCTAATGTTGTAACTGAAGAAATACAGTATACGCTATTATTGGTAGTTCACAGTTTGGTTGATGGTTGATACTAGATTTAGGGGCTTTCTTCCACACATCTCCCATCAAGAGTTGATGCAAAATTATGTTTCAGGTGACTTTGGAAAGGTATATCTGGCTGATTGAAAAACTTTGAACGTGGTGAGGTTGTGAGACGTTGATATTGCACTCTCGAATAAGAGCAAATGAATTTTGCAAAAGGTTAGGCACATTCCTGAGTTGAAGAAAAAACCTCATTTTTTGTTGGGCAGCTCAATGAGGGTGGTCATTTAGTAGTGTTCTCAGATAGCACCTAAAAGATTACCAAAAGAGCATTAATACTGACTCAACATAAGAAAATTAACACATTATATATGACTATAGATTTACTCAAAATTGTTGCTACTACGGTTGCAGAAGGCGCGACAGATTTGCGACATTGCAGGTTTAGTCACATAAGTCAGAGCTATAAAAAAACTTTGTAAAATAAAAATTCAAGCAGGTGGGAGTTGGCCATGAAGGAGGAGGCGGATTCTCTGCCAAGGAATCAGACTTGGGAGCTAAAAAAACTTCCACCAACAAAGAATGCATTGCACAACAAATGGGTGTACCGGGAGAAGACTGAGCTTTATGACAGCAAAAAGTATAAGGCTGGAATTTTTTAAAAAGGTTTTCAGCAGAGACAGGAAATTGCCCATGCAGTGGGAGTTGTAAGCATATACAGGAGTAACTCAAGAAAGATCTTGAAGGTACAAGGCTATGTTAACGCTGATATGTCAACTAAGGGTGTTACTTTTGAGAAGCTGAAGTTGTGCTCGACTTTAGCTGATCTTCTAGCTTGAAGATGAGGACTTTGAGTTGTAGAGGCGGAGGATATCATATTTGAGAAAAAGAATGATGCTGTCAGTGGATGGTACAGATAGTGTCCCAGTCTCCAAGTGGGAGAATTGTTGAGTATGTGGAGCCCGGTCCACTGTTGATTAAGGCCGCAAATTAAAGTATTTCTTAACTTAATTCTTCTCTTAAAGTATTTCTTAATTTAATTCCAAGTGGGAGAATTGTTGAGTATGTGGAGCCCGGTCCACTATTGATTAAGGCCGAAAATTAAAGTATTTCTTAATTTAATTCTTGTCTTAATCAAGCTTCTAAGACTTTCCATATGCATACCTGCCACCCTTTTATGGATCCCGCCATCTCCTCTTTCCCAGAATTGTTCCCGCTTCTCTCCTCAAACTCTCGCAGATTGCTTTTTCTTCTGTGAATAAGGAGGGTCCCGCCATCTATAAAAAGGTCTGCAGAAGAACGAAATTGGAGGGTGATCTCTTTGTCAGTCGAACTCCATATATGGTTTTTCAGCTGAGTGTTACGCAATGGGAGAAGTAGCTCTCCTGGGTTCACTCACGGGAAAGGAGATTCCCTGCTTGGATTATTCTTCACGTGTGAGGCTTGCGGAAAGCAGAAAACAGTACAAGGCATTATTTTCCCCCAGATTTCTATTTCTTCTTTGGGTTGAATCTCGCGGGTAGTAAGAGAGAGGAGAGAGAGAGGAAGAGAGAGATGGCAGTTTTTCTTGTAAACGTCGAGGCGATCGACATCGTGTAAATCCTCAAGCTAATAAAATTCTCTGTAACTCCATGGACGTAAGCAATTTGTCAAACCACCTAAATTTGTGTTCCGATGTGTTTCTGTTTTGCTATTTTTCTCAATCCTGTTTTTTTGTCTTATTGTCGTCGTTTTTCACAACACCATTGACTCGTCTGACTGTTGTTCAGTCTGCTGCAACCTCTCCTACGTTGTCTTCACTTGCCGCCAACCTCCTCCCAAGAAGTCTCTATCACTTCTACATCATCCAACGCCACAGTCACCCTCTGCCAGCCACCTTCCAGCACCACTGTCGCGCATTCTTCCTTCCCTTCTGAGCATGTTGGTCACTATTGAATTGTTCAGTGCTTTGTGTTGATTTCTTTCTTATTTTGCAGTGTCGTCATCGTTACTTGATTACTTGTTTGTGTTTTTTAAGTTGTGGAGGCATCAATGTATCTTTTCTTGAATCCAACAATAAAATTGTTTAGTTTGGTCGTGATTTGGGTTAACTCCTCATCTAGTATCATAGCTAGCCCAACCCTATTCCATTCTAGGTTTCTCTAGCACTCGCCCCACCGAAACAAGCTTCACAAAAAATAAAAAATAAAAAATTTTCTCCTCTTCCTTTCTTCCCTCTTTCATGGCTTTCCCAACCCAAACCCTAATCATGTCACCATGAAGATACATCCTACAACCTACCTGAGACGAGTTACAGTGGGCAATACGCCGTCTGCAACAAAGATTGGCCAAATGGGATGACGGGGCCCAGAGAGTGATCACCCTGAACCGAGATCGGGAGAGTTGAAGGGAAGGAGGATATAAATCTGTTACACAGAGAAGTCATCAACGATGAGAAATATCGGTCACGCAGCTTCGGGATTCATTATCAACGGAGGCCGAGAGAGGTGTCAAAGGATCAAAGGGACTTCCGGGACTTCAGAACCCTACATCATCCCACATATGAAAATCACAAGAACTTCGACATCAAAGTGGATCTGCCAGCATGGATCCAGATGATTTTCTCAACTGGCTACAATCAGTAGAGCAAATCTTTGAATATAAAAATGTGTCAGAGGATAAGAGGGTAAAATTGGTCGACATCAAATTGGAAAAGAGTGTCTCACTGTGCTGGGAGAACTTCCAGAGACAAAGGAAACGAAAAGGTAGCAATAAGAATACCAATTGGGAGAAAATGAAGAAAGAAATGTTGAGGAAATACCGCCCACCCATTACCGCCAGGATATATTTCTAAGGCTTCATCACTTGCAGCAGAGGCACGGATTTGGTCAAATCAGAGAAGCATACTATAGCCAGTTATCCGAGGGGCCTTAAGCACGCTATTAGCAATATGGTGCACCTGCAGCCTTATTCATTACTTAGAGATGTCCAGACCTTAGCATTGAAAGTAGAAAGGCAGCAGAAATAGAGCAGGCAATCGCCCATAGTTAGAGACACCAGCAGAAGCACGCCTGAAGGAGTTGAGAACGCTCTTTCAAAAAAGGATATAGCCAACCCTAATGAGAAGAAATCTAAGAAGGGTAGCATGCCAGCTACAATCCATGCCAGAAATATTTCAAATGCCACAGATTTAAGCACCTTGTCTCCAGCTGCCCGTCGAGTCGAGTCATGTCTTTTACTGAGCAGGGCGACTTAGAGGATGTTAGCGATGAGAAGAAGGCTAAGTAACAAGGTGAGGTGTAACATCTGCATCCATATGAAAGAGAAGCACATGTGGTTTGACGAATCTTATAAGCCGAGGATTTACAGGACCTGCATTGGCTTCGCCATAATATCTTCTACACCAACTGCACAGTGAACGAAAATATATGCAGTCTCATCATCGACGGGGGAAACAGTAAGAATGTGGCATCTACACAGATGGTGGAAAAGTTGAGACTTATGACCCAGAGGCACACCCAAACATATTCTTTGGTGTGGCTGAATAACGAGAACAGATTTAACATTGACCAGAGGTGCTTAATGAAATTTTCTATCAAGGGATAGCTACAGAATCTAGTGTGGTGAGACGTGATCCCCATAGATGCCTGCCATCTTTTCTTGTGAAGACCTTGACAATTTAGCTGAAAGAATCAGCACGATAGATTCAGAAACAACTATCCTTTCACTAAGGATGGAAGCGCACAATCCTACTTCCCTCGGCAAAGCCTAAGATCAAACGAGCCCTTACCAGCTGAGCAGCATCGGTGATAGCAGTATTTGTAACAATATAGAATGATGTATTGAGACGTGATATAGGCACAACAGACGACATTTCAAAATATCAAGGTTCGATGTCTTAACACCAGCGCCACCACTGTGTATGAAGGTTCAGCTTACCTCGACTTCAAATCAGGTTAAGCCAACCATGGATTACTTCGAGAATATTCAGCCACAAAAGCAAGGCACGTCGACTCAATTTCGCTCAGTAGTGGATTCCCAAAAGATTGGACCGTTGTGTATGTATGCTCACAAGTAGAGAATATTCATCAGGTATTTTGGGGGAAAAAACAGTCGTCGATGGATCCACGTGCTACTATGAGGGCTGATGAAGAACTAGAAACTTTGACAGGTAAAGTCAAAGCTCCCCCAACCCGGGAGATTGACGCAAGCTTGAGTCACCGTACTGTAGCTGCTACAGTACCGCAAACATTATTTTTCCTTTCCCTTCCTATCATTTTCCTGCCCACCTCCCTTTTTTATCCTAGCTTCCTGTTATACTTTTCCTATTTTTTATTTATTTCCAATTATTATTCCTTCCTTTTTTAACTACTAGCAACTATTATATATGTGTTCCATGAGTGCTTTAAGGTTAGTTTTTTATGATTCCACATTTCAGTTTGCTGACTTTTAGGCATTCCTCCCTTCCAAGGGCAATATCTGACGGTGAGGAGGTGTTGCGGCTGTAACTCGTCCAAAGTGATGACCATCTCAAAGGGTCTGAGTAGTGCTCCAGTTGTAGCTCCACCCCGCCAAGATATTTATCCTTCTAAATTCTCCTAAACCTACTCAGTGTCATCTCCCCGCCGCTCAACCTTCCAGTATTCCACTGCTGTCTAGCCCTCCCGACATCTTCCAACACTACACAGGCCTTCGAGCCCCTAGTCCTATTGTTGTTCATGCTTCTAGCCACCTCCAACAACCACTGAACTGTCAGCTGTGTTCCTACTGCTGCTATAGCCCCCTTCTGGGATAGTTCTTGCTGTTGCGAGCCCCTTCCGAGCCAGTTCCTGCTGTCGAAAGCCCTTTTTGGGTTAGTTCCTGTCGCTGCCCAGACCCGACACTTATTCCTGCTACTGACCCGTCCACCTCCAACCCTTCCTGTAGCTATCCAGCCCACCGTCGTCATGTCCGGCAGCTGTCCAATCCACCGTCGTCTCTACTACTTCTACGCCACAGCCACTTGTCGCCAGCCTCCTCACAACAGGCCTCTATCACTTCTACGTCATCCAGCACTGCCGCCACCATCTGCCAGGCACTTTCCAGCACCGCCATCGTGTCCTCCCTTTCCTTCTAAGCCTGCTGCTCTCCTTTAGCAAGTCGTTCTGCATATTGTGTTGTTTTCTTTCTTATTTTGCAATGCCATCACTGTTACTTGTTGTTTACTTGTTTGTATTGTTTAATGTTGTGGAGGCATCATTGTATCTTTTCTTGAGTCCAACAATAAAATTATGTCGTTCGGTCGTGATTTGGATTAACTTCGGTATCACTTAGTCGTACCCGCATTTACTCTACCTCATGTCTGACTAAGAGTTGTTGTCATGCACCGTGACAAATACTTGAATGAAATAAAGATAATATTAGATTTCAATCACAATGAATCTTAAATTTATAAGTATCAGGAATTCTCTCCAAATTTCCCAATGCATTGGCAACAGCTAAACAAAATTTGAGTTCCTCATTCAAGTACAAAATTGTAAGTCCTCTTTATAATTAATTATTCTAACTTTAACGTAGTATCAAAAAACGAAAGAAAAATCAATATGAAGTTCAAGTTTTTTTTTTTTCCCCCTTCTGAAACACAACAAGAAAAAGCTCTCAAATAGATGTTCGATCAAATATTGTTCTGGATATTTCCCATTCGTTTTGATAAATTTTAGCATCTTACGTTCTAAATTTTACCAACATTAGACCTTCAGACCACAGTCCTCCAATGCCAAAAGAATCTGTGAAGGACGGGGCTTATATTGGGAAATAAGCGATTCATAAAACTGTGTAAACTGATAGAGATGGAAATAACGAAACAAGACACAAACCTAACATAAAAAATTATCATTCTCAATCAAGGCTTAAAGCTATTAGCAACTCCTCATTCAATTTTTAAGATTATTAAAAAAATTGGCCTCTCTCCAAAGATGGCTTCACAAGAAGCATATAAAATAAAAAAGAAAGAAAACAGTAATAGCATGATATTAGCAAAAGAGTAAGACTAAATTCTGGTTCACTATAACAAGCATTAAAAAGCAGCTCAAGCAATATGATAATTTAATAACTTAATGAAATATATATATATATATATATATATATATATATATATATATATATATATATATATATATATATATATATATATATATATATATATATATAT
>JXCR01124381.1:112057-142909 GCA_002079205.1 Phalaenopsis hybrid cultivar | reverse complement strand
TGACAAAACACTAAACAGTTTTATGAACAAAAATATGGTTTCATTTAAATTAACAATTCAATTGAGATAAATCAAAACTCCACTGCAAACATAAACAGGAAATTTCTGGATGTGACAAAAGAGATACAAATTAGAAGAGAAGTCAGAAAATATGGCAGTGGCAAAAAAGGTTATGACACTAGATTAAGGCTAGCTGAAGGGTACTAATGAGTGCAATTAGATTGAAACGCAGAGAAGATGGCAAGACTCAAGCAGGTAGTGGTGAGTTTTATGCAGACTGGTTATGAATGCAGAATCTGTTAGCAGTGAAAACTCAGATTAGGACATGCAAATAAATTAGCTGAATGATTTTTTATAACATGCAAATAAATTAGCTGAATGATTTTTTATAAGTACTCAGCTGGATCAGCTGAAACTACTACAAATGTCAATCCAAACAGCCTACCTAGTTTTAAAACATAAGTCAAATCAAAAAGAGGCCTTAGCTTCTGCACATGAACTTGAATTTGTACCTTTAGACAGTTGAATGTTATTTTGGTATAAAAAAAAATTCGGACGCCCTAGATCCATCACGATGCTCTCCTCGTCACACCTAAAGCGCGCTAGCTGGCAATCCTCGCCGGTTGTACCCTCGCCGGCAACGCCACACCACTGATACGACCTCCCCCTCTCTTCCTACCCGATTCTTCTTCCTCGCGACCGAGATCTTTCCTACCTGATTCTTCTTCCTCGCGACCGAGATCTTGCCTTCGCTGCGCACGACCCCAGCCCATCCCGTTATTGTTGTTGCTTGTTCGTCGTTCTTGCGGCATAGAGTTCTTGGAGCGCCAAAGGTTTCTTGGTGTGTCATTCTCTTATCATTTGCCCTAACTTTTCTCCTCTGGTGATCTTCAGGTTTCTTCGTCTCTTGTCATGGATTTCATTATTCTTGAAGTAGCTCATTTTCGTGATATTGTTGTTGGTGGTTCTCATGATCTGGGTGATGCTAATTTGTCTTCGTCTTTTAAAAGTCAATTGGTTGATAGCTCTACTCAAGAAATTCGCATGGAAAAATGGTAATCCAGCCAATTTTCTTCAAGATCAGGTCTCAATTTCCTTGTGAGCCTCTGAAATTTACTCAGGTAGGTAAATTCTCCATTGCCCATCCCAAAATGGAAGCAATTAGGAGATTTTTTTTTTATCTTAAAATTGCTGGTAAACGAAGTTTAGGTTTTATTGATGGCTGACATCTTATGATTAAGCTAGAAAGTGAGAAAGATTATGCATATGGAGAATTAGAATGCTCACAAGATGAATGTTGTGCATGATAATCCTGGCGATAAGCTTTGGTTGCTTCAGAAAAATCTTGCTTAGTTTCTAATAAATTGGAATTGGAGTATTTTTGAAAATTTTAGTAAGGTTGAGGCTGATGCTGAGAATCCAGTTAAAGAGCTAGAATTAGATTACTGTAATAATAGTATTAATCTTGATCTACTGCTTCAAGGCAGAAGAATCAGATTAATGCTATTAATATGGAGGAATCTTTTTATGCTCAAAAGGCTGCTCGAGCTAATTTTTTGGATGTTGATAGGAACTCTGCCTATTATCATGCTTGCATTAAGAGTAGAAGGAAGCTTAACATGATTACTAATATTAAGAGTATTAATCGTAGTTTTTTCTATAATCCAAATGATATTGTTAATGATGGTGTTAGCTTTCTCTCTAATTTATTTCATAATGATGGTAGCCCTCTTGCTCTGATTAATGCTAATTTGTATCATATGCCTTCTAGCTTAAATAATTTAAATCTTACTTATATTCCTAAACAGGAAATTAAGGATGTTATTGATGGCATGGAGGATGGCAAAGCTGTTGATCCGGATGGTTTCATTATGGAATTCTATAAGAATAGTTGGGATATTATTCATCCTGAACTTGTTAAGGTCATTCAGAATTTCTTCTGTGGAAATGATTTACCAAGATATTTTAAATCTTCTTACATTGCTCTGATTCCTAAAGAGAATGGTAAGAATTCTTGGAATGATTTTAGACCAATCAGCATTAATATTGTTATGTCTAAGATTATTTTTAAGATTATGGTTAAGAAAATTCAACCTATTTTAAATAGCATTATCTCTTTAAATCAGACTGTCTTTCTTAAAGAAAAACATATTGGGGACAATGCTCTGACAGTGCAGGAATTGTTGTTTGATCTTGATAAAAGTAAAATTTGTGGTATTGTTATTTTTAAGATGAATATTAAGAACACATTTGATTCTATCAAGTGAGAATTTTTGCTTGATGTTATTAAGATTGTTGGCTTCAATGATGATTTTTGCAATATTAATAAAATAATTTTAAATAATAACTATTACTCTGTTATTATTAATAGTACCTCTAGTGGCTACTTTATGGACTCTAAAGGTATTAAGCAGGGGATCATCTTTCTCCTTACCTATTTATTCTTGCTTTTGACTATCTTTCTAAGTGTCTTAACAATCTTTTTGAAAAGTATCATTGTCTAAACTATATACATAGAGGTTGTATTAGCATTTCTCATCTTTGTTTTGTGGATGATCTTATAATTCTTACTAATTCTTATAAGAGATCCATCAAAAAGATTTGGAAGGTGATTTCTCATATACAAGATGTATCTGGTTTAGTTTTTAATAATTCTAAATGTTAATTTTATTGTTCCAAATAAATATCTGCTGATAAGAAGAATTGGATTGCTAATTATACTAATTGTGTTAAGGCTAGTTTACCCTTGAAATGTCTGGGTTTCATCCTTGACAAAAAAGTTAAGAAGAATTATCTTTTTTCTGAATTGTTTGATAAGATTAGAACGAGGATTCTTTCTTGGGAGCATAAGTTCTTATCTTTCGGTGGGCGTGCTGTTTTACTTAAGAGCACCCTTACCTCTCTTCCTCTTCATATTATGCAAGTGATGTGTATGCCTCTTGGTTTCATTAAGAGGTTGGAGATATTGTTTAACAAATTTCTTTGAGAGGGTTTTGGTAAGAAGAATGTTCATTGAAGGAGCTGGGAGAAGCTTTGTAAACCGGTTGATAAGGGTGAACTTGGTTTTCGTAGTCTTATTGATTCTATTAGAATTAGCTATATGAAGTTTTGTCTTAGGTTTCGAATGGATAATTCTATTTGGGCTTCTCTGCTCCGAGCTAAGTATTGTTCTACTTCTCATCCCCTTTCTATTTCCTTTTCTAAAAATGATTCTTTTATTTGGAGGGAGATGCTTAAGGTCACTTCTCAAGTAGAAGAGATGTTATGTTGGGATGTTGGCAATGGGGATGTGGCTTTTTGGTATGAGGACTGGCTTGGTAAGGGTGCTCTTGGTGACTTCTACGAGGGTCCTCAGAATATTAATATGAAGGTTAAGGATTTACGGGTTGGGCAAAGTTGGAATTTGCCTCAGCTGGTTACTATTTTGCATTATAATGATGCTAAGTTTATCTCTCCAATTCCTATTATGTCTGATAAAAAAGATGTTCCTAAGGTTAAAGGTAAGCTTGGTGATTCTATTACTAAGTCCTTAGCTAATCATATTTTTTCTTATCAGAGAATGGATCTTTAGCTGGAATTGGAAGAAATGGGTAAAGCCTTCGATTTCTTTTTTTTTTGTTTAAAGGGTTTTTCATGAGATCATACCTACTGACAATATTCTTAAGCTTAAAGGCTTAAGGATTGATTCTAAGTGTGTTCTTTGTATGAATGCTGAGGAGTTTCTGTCATATTTTTACTTATTGTACTTTTGCTTTGGATATTTGGACTAGTGTTTTTAATATTTGTGATAGGAGGGATGTTTTTTTCTGGATATCCTAACATTGCTGTTATTTACGATGATTAGAAGGATAAGGAAGCATGATTTCTTATATAATACACCTTCTATTGTTCTTTGATTTATTTGGGTTTTTAGAAAATCTATGAGATATTTTGATAAGACTATTATTGCTAGGATTACTTTCTCTAAAATTTGTTCCTATATGAGTAAAAGGTGTGAACGATTTAGATATCTTGGTTCTGTTGTTTAAAGCGATGGTGATATAGATGGGGATGATAATAGTAGAATTCAAGTTGGTTGGTTGAAGTGGAGGAATGCTTCGGGCCTTTTGTGTGATAGAAAAGTACCGCTTAGACTGAAAGGAAAATTGTATAAGACGGTGGTGAGACCTGCAATGCTCTATGGCGTTGAATGTTGGTCTTTAAAAGAGAACCATAATAATAAGTTAAGTGTTGTCGAGATGAGAATGATTAGGTGGATGAGTGGCTTTACACTTAGAGGCAATGCGAAATGAATATATCCGTGATAGGGTTGGTGTAGCTCCTATGATGGACAAAATTAGTAAAAGTCGTCTTATATGGTTTGGACACATTAAACGTCGACCATCTGATGATCCGATTAGAAGAGTAGATGTTTTAGATTCGACTTGTGTTAAGAAAGGCAGAGATAGACCTAGGAAGACTTAGGCTTATTGTATAAAAAATGATCTTAATTTACTAGAACTAAATAAAAATTTGACACTATATTGGACGCAATGGACAAAAAGGATTATGTAGCTGACCCCACGTAGTGAGATTAAGGCTTTGTTGTTGTTGTTGTTGTTGTTGTTGTTGTTGTTGTATGAGTAAGAGTCTTTCTTATAATGGTATGAAGCATACTAACAATGTGTATGTGAAAGACATTCTTACTAAAATCTCTCTCAGTTTTACTACTAATTCACATTCATTTTGTAAAGTAGTTTGGAATAAGTCTTATGCTCCTTTTTTAAAATTAATTATGATGGGAGTTGGAAGCATAATAGTGTAGGTATTAAAGGAGTTTGTGATGATTGGAGTGGTTTTGTCATTTTTTGGTTTGTTGCTCCTTCTCTTTCTGTTTCTTCGATTGCTGCAGAAGTCAATGTTATTGTCTTTGCTTTATTGATTGCTAGGTACAATACTTAGTTGAGACTAACTCCCTTATTCTATGGAATTGCAAATCTATTTTGGTGTGTCATTGGAGTTTACATTTGCAGGTTAAAAGGATTATTCATCTAGCCAAAGATCTTAATGTGATTTCGTCTCATACTAAAAGAGACAGTAATGTTGTTGTCAATTGGGCTACTAAATTGGGATCTTTTCTACGAGCACATTTCAGTTCTAAAATCTTAACCTGATAATCTTCATAGATTGGTTCTTTTGGATTTGTAGGTGTTTTAGTTTGTTGGGGTGTTTGTGGGTGTGTCGAGTTGTATTTTTCTTTGTTTGGAAAGAGATTTGTAGGGGGTGTGTGTGGGACCTCTTTCTTAATTTTGTACTATACTCTATTGAAATAAAATGAGGAGCCGAATAAAAAAAAAAGAGGCCTTAGATCTGCTCAGTGATCACAAAATAGGAGGTTGTTTACAGCAACGTTTAAATCCCACTAATAGTGGCAATTTTGAGTTTGAAATGCTATTGATGATAAAAATTTTAAGATAATTCGTTTCTTCTTTCGATTCAACAAAAATATGCACCTTTACATGCCAAAAAGATCGAGAACTCCAAAAGAATTTTGAAAAATAATAGGCAAATAGATGATTCGTAGTGGAGGCCATAATTTAAAAAAGATCATAAAGATTTTGATTTATAGAGGCAATGGAACTAATGTCGTGTGAGATATCATTTATGGCCAATGCCTAGGGGCAGATTTTATAGGTTGCCAACAGCTAGGGCGGAGGTTTAAAGCTTGCCAACAGCTAACAATTGAAACAAAAATGTCGCAGCAATGTGTGATGCCCCATTTTCTTCAACAAAGATGAAGATGAACAGTCAAAGCTGGCCGGTGCAATCAGGCCCAGGCCAGTCAAAAATCTATTTGAGCCCCATTTTGGACAATTCAAATATTCACAGACATTGTTTGACGTTTTAGAGTATGTCTAATTAAACTAGTTTGAGCATAATCTAGCACAAATTTTATCAATTCAAGCTAAATCAAATTCTTGTTCAACCATTCAAAAGTGCCTAAGAATCCATTAATTACAATAAAATTATGCTTAATAATAGAATTTCTACAATCCCAAAATTGCCATATATAAAGATTCGTAACTCATAATAATGCAAAATGAAATTAAAAAAGCTATAATAAGCATAAAATAGCCTCTACATTACATAATATATGACTACAATAACATAAAAAGATGCAACCCGATAGTCATCTCCATAGGCCACATGCAGATAAGAAAAAGGATCGGACCTTTCCATCATCAAGAAAGTGCATCAGCATGAAGAGTTCATCCAAGTTATTCTGCAAAGGAAAGGTAATCACAAAATAAAGGTTAATTAATAAATAGTAAGAAAATGGTATGAATAGCCAAAACTCTGAATTGAATGGTTGCATGTGCAGTTACACAACATATTGCAAGCACTATAACAGATTATAACACGAACTGCAAATCTTTTTTTTTAACATAAATAATTATTGAGAGATATTATCTTGCACATACTGGAATGGTAGCAACTAAAAAATCCATTTTCTCCACAGTAGTATTATTTTGGACTGCCATAAAGAGCTAAAGATACACAATGTTAATGTAGAAAATAATGAATACTAAAATTCAAAGTTTGTAGAAATCTGAGAAAATCCTGGAGGAAATATGAGAAGATCTTGGAGAATCTGATTGAGACAACNTATGAGATGGCCTAAAAGTAGGCCCAACTCACACAATACAACACACAAAATCCCAAATAAAGCAAATATATAAAAAGAAAAAAAACCAAAAAGCCACCAAAGGGGGCAAAAGTGTTAGGGAAGTCCTACTTTAGCCTTTCCTTTGCCTCAAGTTCTCGAAAGAGAGCCGGCTAACAAATTGATAAGGTGTGAACCATTACCCGAAGTAACCAAAGTATCATTCATCAGATTCATGAGCTCAAGTAAGTTCATTCTTCTTCTTCCTGCCTGGATGTGTAGACCTATCATTCCTCACCCGAGGATTGACTCATCTGATCAATGGATTGGTCCAAAGGTGGTCAAACATGTGTAGGTTGTTGCAAATCATGATCCCCATGAGTCTGAGTAACATTAACATCTGGTTGGACATGATGAGGCAGTAGTGAAGCAGTAGAAGTATTGTCACTTGTAATATCAGTGATAGGTTCTAGGGCAGGCGGGGTCTAAAGAGTCTCCCTCGCCCCCACGATAGAAGGTTCCAAAGATGGGAGAGCTATAGCATTGTGTGGAGACTGAATTATTGACATATTGTCTGCGATGATAACTACGTCTTCAGGAGTATCCTTCTGATGATCAATTGTGTCAACAACTTGGAGGTGATCAGGAGAAGATGGATTCACTGCCTCTAGCGGAGCATTTTTCTTATTTGGTTTGAGGTGGGGGTGTAGATGATGGCATTGAGAACTGGAGTGGTCGAACATACGATAGTTCGAACAATACGAAGGAAAATACTCAATCACTACATTTTGTCAATATTCATGGTGTTGTGTGCCCAACCAAATTTCCTCAGAAGTGGATGATATGATGTCTCTTTCAACAAGTACTCTAGCTTCCGATAGACAGAAAAGATTAAAAGTAGGAATGTCCATTTTGAGTGGCTTAATTAACTGAGGCAATAAAGTACAACACTTTTTTTAGTAAAATAATGAAATTTCAGATCATGGTGGTGAATCCAAACCAGAATGATTTGTGGTTCTGTTTGTGGGTCAAAATTCACATACCATTTCAGAATATTTATTGCTCTCATATCAATACAGATTATCATTCTAGCAAATAAGCGTGTGTAATCCTCTTCATTATTAAGTTGAATAAGAATGTGTCTTTCATCTAAGAGTCCAATTTTTCACTCTCCAACAAGGTGCATAAGCTCAAATTTCTTATGAATAAACTCAATTTTGGAATGTTCATACAGAAATTTCTCGGTCGAATTCAGACGACGGGAGGAAGCAAGTTGAATACTTTCAGCTTCTATAAAAAAGATGGCAGACTTCTCATTCTTCCTACTATGTTTTTTTGTCTTCTGCCCACTAAAATGAAGAAGGAAAAGAGCACAATTTAGGTGAACTTGAGGCGTGAACAACAACAAAGCCAGCAGTATACTATCTAATTGAAGCCATCACAAGGAGGTGCAGCGTAAGAAACAATGAAAGTGCAGTTAAGGAAAGAGCAAATGTCGAAAGGAATCCGCAGGAAACCCCTTCAGAGCACGAAGAAAGACGCATGACCGAGCAGTCGCATCCCTTCAGAGAAAGAGACGAGCAGCCGTGTCAAACGAGAGCCGAGAATCTAGTGGGGACCAAGCAGCCGCATCAAATTTGGTCTTCTACGAGCACGGACGCCGCAGAAGCAGAGCCGACGCAACGTGAAACCTACAAGCACAGCGCAGCGACGTCGGGATGAAGACGAGTATGAATGCGACGAGAGCGACACACGAAGAAGGGAAATGCAAAGGAGGAAAAACCAGAGCTCGCTATAGAGGCGAAACCCTAGCAAAGCGTGAGCGACGGTCGCGCCATATATATATACATATTGCTGAAAAAAGGTACTTTTCATTGATATGCAAACACGTACAAATGGGCACGTGATTCTAACAAAACCCAAAAAAATCACCTACGACCCCAAAAATAATTTCTAAAAAAGAAAAAGACATGTACAGAATAAAAATCCATGCATCCGTTTGAGAAGAGAAGAATAATCATGGTAGATAGGTTTTCCTCTCTCCATGGTTCTAGAGAGGGAGTCTAGCAGCAAACTGTTATGTAGGCTTCTACCCGAAACTATCAAACAGTCATCATGTAAATTTCTGAGTTCTAGCATCTCTTTCTTCTTCTTCTTCTTGGCTTTAAAAATCTTTAATTCATCTTCGAGAGCATGTCCCATCTAATCAATAAATTGATCATCAATGGATAGCTCACCCTGACGGGTATGTTGATCCGTAACTTGCTGACCAGTTTCAGCCTGTTGCACACCTTGATCATGACACGCCTCCTATACTTGAGTACCCTCTTCTTCTGCAATAAGCGGTTCCATATCTATTGGAATATCATATGCTACAACCAAATTATTGGTAACAATGATACCCAATCAAAGATCAAGAATCTAAGTAGGCTTAATTAGAGAAGGGTTCCCATCATGTTCAATTGGCGTAGTAGCAATATACTCCCTAGTTGCTCTTCCACCATAACAGCAGTTGGAATAGATGGTCCTTGAGTAGTTTGATTAGCCAAATCAATGGCTAAATCAAGTTGCACTAGTTGGTTAGGTCTCAAATTGGTGTGGCGCCTGAAACATTTATCTAGTGTGTGACCAAACAACTTACAATTGTTGCAATAATATGGTCTTTGTTCCATGAAAATTCGTTGTCAATACACATTATGTGCAGTTCAAAGCCCAATTTCTTCAATTTCAAGAAAGTTAATATATCTCTCCACAAGGATCCTGACAACAGAAGGCCTTATCAGATTGAAAGTATGTATGTCTAGTTTCATAGGTCTCTCAAGTGTAGCCCCAATGGAATAAAAAACTTCATGGTTGAAAAAGTGCAGCTTAAGACCAGGTAGCTTAAACCAAATTGGTACTATAAGTGGTTCTTGGCTTAGATCAAAATCGGTAGACCACTTGAGCAAGTTCATATAGTTATATATATTCAAAAACGATTCAAGATTTTAAATGTTTGCACTAATATCATGACTTAAACTATATGCAAAATTTTTATTTTTAAGCTATCGTCAACTTTTGTCAGCTTACATAATCGTGTTGTGGGTTCAATTTCGTTTAACATTTAAAAATGACATCTATGAGCTTAATTAACCCCAACTTTGTGTTTAACTTCTAAAAAATTAGAAGTCAACAAGATGTTCAATCACATAAATTGACGACCGGTTCAATTTGTCATGAATCTTGTCTTAAGTGAATTTAATTTTATTCTCTTGAAATTAATTGAACTATAATATGAGTGATTAATTTGTATTTTGCAAGATACAATTTCTTTTATTTTTATTTAATTTTTAAAGTCCAAATAATACAAGCAATTCAAATTTAGATCATTTTTGCAAGTCTAAGATCACCGAAAATATTTTAGCAACCTCCCAATGTCGTCCCTAGTTAGAGAAAAGGGGAGGGGGGCAGCATTGGGTTGTCTAACCTGCCCAACAGTTTATAAGACACATTTGTTNATATGAGTGATTAATTTGTATTTTGCAAGATACAATTTCTTTTATTTTTATTTAATTTTTAAAGTCCAAATAGTACAAGCAATTCAAATTTAGATCATTTTTGCAAGTCTAAGATCACCGAAAAAATTTTAGCAACCTCCCAATGTCGTCCCTAGTTAGAGAAAAGGGGAGGGGGGTTGCATTGGGTTGTCTAACCTGCCCAACAGTTTATAAGACACATTTGTCNTTCAAATTTAGATCATTTTTGCAAGTCTAAGATCACCGAAAAAATTTTAGCAACCTCCCAATGTCGTCCCTATTTAGAGAAAAGGGGAGGGGGGCTGCATTGGGTTGTCTAACCTGCCCAACAGTCTATAAGACACATTTGTCTGTGTCATGAGAAACTTCTAATAGTCCACTGATCTATAAGAGGCGTGTAAATTTTTTATTAACATGCACAAAAATGATGTGAGCAAAATTTCCTTACATTTATGCATTTCTTTGTTTGGCAGACAACGACGATGAAATGAAGTCAACGGGCAGAGATTATTCAGTCGCTGCCTAAATTAGTGTGTTATATGAGTGAGATATCAGAAAGGGTGAAGCATGATTCAACCATGCACCATTCATGGGACCAGTAGGCTCTAGCAGACTTCTGAATCGCATAAATACCAAGCAAGTACACTTGCAGGTTCTGATTTCTGCTTCACGCTTGAAGGGCGAACGGACAAAAACATACGAGCAAGTGCAAGTGAAGACATACGGATTCAAATTTAGGGCTCGTGTGATTCAACTAGGAAAAATAGGGGAAAACAATAGAAAGTGACTGGAGGCAAAACTGTGGTTCATGGGTGAAAACATGGAGAGGATAAACTTTCGTCTGCCTCTAGATTGAGAAGAAAAATGAGGTGGTCAAAGTTAAGGGCAAAGAGTTATTGAATTGACTAGGATTCACACTAACAGAGGGAGGCAAGGCTTCAGTTTGAACAAGAGAGTAGAGTTCAACCTAGAGAAAAAGCAGAAGAAGAGAAAGAGGAGAGTTTTAGAGACTCTCGTAAGTTGCAATCCCGTCTTTGTTTTCCTATTGGAGAGATGGCACGTGAGAAACGAAAATCGAATCAATGTAGGGAAGGAGACGAACAGTGCTTCGGCCGCATGGGATTCGAATATTGAGGAAGCACGTGAGGAAGTTCGATGCTTAGTTCGGGACAAAGGAGTGGTCCATGCAAAGCGGAAGGCTAGGCTGGGGGACGCAAACAGTGGAGGTGACGAGCAAACAAGGGGCTTCGGCTGGTTGTGGTGTGCTAAAGCTTTCAGACAGATACAAAGGATGGGAGTTTCAAACTGCAAGAAGAGAAGAAAGGCAAAGAATAACTGAGATGAGGTCTTCAGTTCAAACAAAAGGGAGGACTTCCGTCTCTTGCATGTAGTTTAAAGAAACAAAAATTAGAAGCTCGCACTTTATCTGTCTCATCTGTAGCTTTTATGGAAAATAGGATGCGACTAGAAGCGAGAGCAGTTATCGCCTCTTGGGGCGGAAGCAGGTGTAGGGTATAATTTATTTTAGTTTCTATTTTTATGTTCAACAACACCAAAAACCATTGGCTTGGGAAGAAACTAACTAAGCCAGCTCAACAAATCCTCCAACATGATGATATTGTATTCCCCCCAATTTTGTTACAAGACAGCATTAGAAAACATTTGCAATTTTCTTAGCTTTATTAAAGGCCAAATTTCCTTATTAACCAAAATCAAACTGTATAAGACAAATTTTACCGAGCTCCAGGGGCAATAACATCCTTAGATTTTATGTTAACCAATATCTCGAAACTGTAGTCCTATTATGCAAGTTGTTCTCTCGTTTTTGTTACTGATCTGAGATTGTTATGCATGGCTTTACTCCTCACATTGTTGTTATTCTGCCCCGAGTATAGGGTAATATTACTGCTTTGCAAGGGGTTCCCATTCACGGATATTTTACAGGGTATTTTTTAATCTAGCTGTTTTAATTTATTCTCTCTCTAGACAAGGTTAAGTTCTGAGCTTCAACACTATCTATATCAATATGAGTTGATCATGTATCAATCATTACTACTAACCAAGGACAAAGAACTCCGATTAAATAATTCTCTTCAAATTTTAAATCTTTTATGTGTGATTGGGGTGTACGATTTCTTCAAATGTGATATCAGGCAACCTAATTCTAAAGGAATTCATTTCCTTATACCGACGTGACACAAGAATTTCTTACAATGATTTTGTTCAAGTTTGACCTAACTAGGAATCTGATTGTCTATGTGAATCAAATTTCTTCCTGATTTCTTCAAATTTATTTAATCATTACATCATCTTTCAAGTTATAATTCTCATATTTACTGATTGCATTCAAAAAAAAGAAATTATTATTTTATTAAGTAGTTTGTGATTTGTGATACCTATATTCTTTTGCATAATCAGTATACATAGCATTTCAACATGAACAAGAAAACTTTAACCTTAAACCATCCTGCATCAACCTAAAAATTTACAGCTCTGGCTTCAAACATAAACAATCTGTAAAAAATAGATGTGCAAATGCACTACATCAAAGTCTAGTATCTCCGTAATAAAAAGGTGTTTTTCACAAACCAATATCAATGCTACATTCAATGCATTCCATTCATTTTTTTTGCTATGACTAATGTAGCGGAAAGCAGGGTTGGGATAAAAATAAAAAGAGCATGGAAATGAAAAAGCAGGAACTCGTATTTCTACGAAATGCTCGAGAATACATAGTGTTTTAATGAGCATTGTAAACTAAACAATTAAATCTATATTACAAATCAAATACACTACTTGAGAATCGAGTGATGAAAATTATTGTATTGATTAGTTCTACTCATGATTGGGGTGTAAGCGAGTCATGCCTAACACGAGCTCAACACGTTTGTCAAAATACAGACTCGAGAGCTTGAGCACATGGCACTAATATTAGGCTCGCTAATCGGCTCACAAGCTTGAATAAAATTGCCATGAAATTTACTTGAGTAGCCATCTAAGTAATCGATGGCGGGTGAAGATGATAATTGTTATGGTAGCTCACTGAAGAAGGCATCGACAAGACTAGAATCCAGCTAGTCGAACCGGCTTGCAAGCCAATGAGCGGATCCTAGACAAGCTCGAGATCAAGCTCATTTAATAAGCGAGATCGAGCCCACCACTCGATAAGCTCGACTCGTCAACCATTAATGAGATGATCTCGATTTGGCTTAGCTCATTTACACCCTTACTCATGATAGAGGTGGTGGAGAGGGAAGTAAGGGTGTGCCTCTAGTTACTTGGTGGCTTGAAGGCCTTACAAAGCTATTGAACTACTAAGCAACTTCAATTTCATAGAAACATTAATAATATAGAAAATTAAAAAAATGCAAATTTAAAGGCAAATACCACAAAGCATGCTACATTTGCCTATAAGTTGCATAGAATAAAAATATTCTTTGATTTGAATATAAATATTTTAGGTATGAAGTGAGACAGTAAAAATTGGTTAGCTATATTCATTCTGTTAACACAAGTCAATTCAGTGACATTCTAGTTTAAGCCTTCAATAAGCCACATGTCACCACTCAAAAAATGTGTACTAACCTGGAGAGGTGTCCCAGTTAGAAGCACGCGATGCTTTGCAGAAAAAAGTTTTAGTTGAAGAAATAATTTGGACTCTTTATTCTTAAGGCGGTGCCCTTCATCTACAATCTGCATGAATGTTAGTAAAGACCAAGGTAGTACCCATGTAAACCGATCAAAGTTGTATCATAATTTTTAAAAAAAAACAGCTAAAAAAGTACAGCATATACCATGCACTCCCAGTTGATGGATTTTAGAAATGTTGAATCCATGTTTACCATTTCATATGATGTTAAAAGAACATCAAACTTTATTCTATTTGTGTGTGTCTTTCGACTGGAATTTTGAAAAGCCTTCTTCTTGTGTCTTTTTGGTTTCATTTTTGGATAGAAAAATTCATACTGTCTTATGATAGCGCGAGCTTGGGCTGCTCCAAAATACATGACCTACAATAAAAACAAAATAAATTATATACAAATATTTAGTACAGATACACTAGAATCATTCCATTTTCCTCCATCAATGCAGTTTGCACATACAACATTCATTTGGGGAGCCCATGTTAAAAACTCACGCTCCCAATTCCGCAGTGTTGAAAGTGGTGCTATCACTAAATGAGGAGATAGATTGTCTACAAAAAGGGAAGCAAGAAAAGCAATACTCTGAATAGTTTTCCCTGCATTTGGCGCACACTTATTAGAAACCTATGGGAAAAATAAGTTGAGAAAAAAAAAATCTATTCAAAATTCACTTNTATATGTATATATATATATATATATATGTATATATATATATATATGTACTCTACATATGAATAATATATTCAACAGACTTATTACTCTCAAAACCCATATTCTACATGATATTAGAGTCATAGGAAACAAACCCAAGATTTGTTTCAACTGCCGGAGCCTCTCCAACAGCCATCCAGGGCCGAAACCTTCCTTGCAACCATCGGTCTTCCAGCAAGCCTTCGGTCAGAACTTCTCCATAAAACCTCTAGAGTCGGAGCTCTTCCCAGTCCCTCGCTACATACCATCCTAGTCCCTGCTTCATTCCTCACCAGAAACTCTGTAAGTGGAGTCATGGATATCTCGGTGGTCCAAGCAGAGTCATGAATATTTAGTTGAGTCCCTGCTGGGCTATTAGATTGTGTGGTTCCTCATCCGATTGGAAGTCCCATTGGATCTGTCCTGAGCAAGTAGAGTCATGGATCTTGACAAGGAACGCAGCAAGCAGATTTGGTTATTGCTACCTACATGATGTTGCCTTCAAAAAGATCAAAGCAAGGATCTTTCCTAAGCAAGCAGTAACATTTATTGTCCCCACTTGTTGTCTACCTCCAACAGCTGAAATCCTACAGCACAGATAGCCCAGTGAGCATCTCCCTGAATTCCTTCCTATTCCTGAATTTCTACTCTAAGTGTGTGTATAGAACTTATGACCAAGTATGGAATGAAGATGTCAAACTTGTCTCTGGATGTCAATTTTGAATCAAAGGCTAGTGATGTTGCTCAGTCAACTTGTAAAGTCTCTAACTTTATCTAAGTCATAAATTAAAAGACAATAATTTCCTTCAATGGTCTCACTTTGTGTTTATGTATATTTGTGGCCAAGGAAAAGAGGAACATCTCAAGGAAGATGGAAGAACACTGCACATGGAAGAATCAAGATCATATAGTTATTATGTCTTGGCTAGTCACAATGACCACTAAGTGGGATAGAATTTTTTGTTTTGCAAAACTGCCAAGAAAATCTGGGAGGTTGCAAGAGAAACATATTACAACACTAAAAACACAGCAAAACTATTTGAGAACCAAGCATCATGACCTTTATCAAGGACAACTAAGTGTCAGTCAATACTTCAATACACTGACAAAGTATAAGTTATAATTGGATATGTTTGAGACACGTGTGGAAAAGCCCACATGATGTCGAGATATTTAAATCCATAATCGAGAAGAAGAAAACCATCAAATTCTTAGTTGGACTAACTCAGGATTTCGATGAAGTGAAAGGGAGGATCATCAGAACAAAATCTCTCCTATCTGTTTGTGAAACCTTTGCTGAAGTCAAAAAAGAAGAGAGCAGAAAAACGTTGATGCTTAATGGAAATAGGGCTTCACCGAGCATTGAAAGCTCGGGCATGTACACCAATAATTCTTCCCATAACTCAAAGCTCAGAAAAAACCATCTCATGTGTGACAATGGAAAGAAAATTGGCCATATCAAAGACAAATATTAGAAACTTCATGAAAAGTTTACAAACTGGAAACCTGGACAGCGAAGAAAAGATTAAAAGAAAAATGCTAATGCTGTAACCACATCTAATAATTTNAGAAATATCTGATTCAACTTCCCAGGTGCATTCATCATAGGGAAGCTCTTTCCATTTCACAAAGTATTCGCGTTCATCACCTACTTTTCTGCATCAGAAACTTCAATATAACTTAGCACCACGTAAGATGGTTCCAAAATTAAACAAGACTAAACAAATAACAGTCCAAAGCAGCTAGAGATAAACTCATGGCACAAACTAGGGTGAGAGAGTGAACTAATCTCTAGGAATAGAACAGTTTGTCCAACTAGTTTCAATTTCCAGGCTCTGGTTGTCATGAACGCAACAAAAATTGAATTCTCGATACTTGCCCATTTCTATAACAAGCGAGCAAAATTTCAACTAATATTGTTCCTATTTTGAGCTTAAAAGATGGTGGATGTATATTGATGTAGAGATGAGTTTGGATACAACATGATGTATGCTCGATCCATAAAACCTTAATTAGAAAATGGGGCTCGAACAAAGCATAGGGCACATTGGAATTGATGACATATACAAAAATCTAGAGTTTGTAATATCAGAGTTAACTCAATTCACAATGAAAAAGCAAATATTATTTCTGAAATTCAAAATGGATACAAACAAAACACTTTAAAGAAGGAAATACAATAACAAACATAACCAAGCACAACTACATGTATCCCGAAGCCAGAGGTGCTACAATTTAAGGGGACATAATGGAAGGATGGCCAGAGGATGATCGTGGGATGGGCTGCAACCCGGGGAGGCTGCAGTGGACAGAAGACTGTGCCACAACAGTCACAGCAGCATGGAATTGATAGAGAAATGGTGGTAGGTGCAGGTGGGGAAAGCTGCAGGGGTAACGAGCGGTTCGTATGCAAGGAACGCAGCAGCCAAGGTATGGTTGAGGCTTTGTGGTTGGGATGTATGGAAAAGGAGGAAATTGAAGAGGTCGGTTGGTTCAGCAGAGTTTTGGTGGGGCGGCATGGTGTTCTCCCTCAGGGATAACCGGGAAAGGGTTGGGAGGAGGTCGGTTACTTATTCTGTTTCACCAAAGAATAAGTGCAAATATTATTCTTTGGTCGGTTGGTTCCGCCAAAGAAATGAAAATACATACCACACTCCAAATTTGAAATCATGTGATATGGTTAATGCCACATGATCCGATAAACAAAACATCATGGCATTATTTTGGTTAGTCTATCGGGTTCCTTTCTTTGGTTGGGTTGACCTAAGGGTCTTTCGTTAGGCAGGCTTTGGACATGGTTTCAGGGGAGGTCGTGGTTATGTATCGGATCATGTGGGCTGACGTTAATGTGACATTTGAACACTTGCGGGTCATTTTTAACCATATTTGTTTTTCAGTCCATAGGATCTCCTCGAGATACATGCTGAAGTATTTTGAATGTACACTTATGAAATGTCTTGCACTCAAAAATATGTTCCACAGTTTGGAGTCATAAATGAATTCCTTTGAATCCATGTAGCCATCAAAATCTGATAAATTAATCTTCAACCTAAAAATCACTCTCATTTCTTCTATACTTAATGCCAAATGATAATTCATTGATTCTTCATCACTTGAGATTCATTTGTTAAAAAAACGTTAACCTCTTCTTCTCCATTTACTTGGTCACTGTTATAATTATTTGTAATCTCACAATGTTATCTTCTTTCAAATTCAGCGATTTTATGCTATAATAGAAGAATATATTTTCATACATCTTCCATGGTACTTTGAACATTTTTTTGTGGATTTCTCCTTAATACCATGATGTTTTCCTCTACACTTAGGGTTTCGGGAAAGGATATAGATAGGGTTCGGGTTTGGGGTTGGCAAAATTTTGATTTAAAATTTGGAGTGTGTATGGATGGTTTTGGTGGTGGGCTAAGGCGAGGGATGAAAATTCAAAAGATGAAATGCAGTGTTTTAAAAAGCTCTTATACCAAATGATCTATATGATGATTAAGGATCAAAAAAGGGCTTGCGAGTGTTCGTAAAAAAATGAGAAGGGAAAATTGAAAAAAAAAAATAGGAACTCAAATATTAGAGGAGCACTTGTTGATTTCTTTTCTGGAAAACAAAGAAGAAGACAGTCGATTATTACGTAGAAGGGATACGAGCATTGATGACAATCTATCAACAATTTTAGCTTAAGCTACATATGCACCACTTAAAAAATGAATAGGATAAAACACTCCAAAGAGAAGAAAAACTAGAGAAAATAGTCTACAATCACATAAAAAAACCAAAATTCATGGACATATTTTAAACAATACATTTATAAAAAGGAGGATAAAAATAATAGTTCTATTTTAAATAAGGTAAAATAGAGGCCCTATCGGGGGTCAGGCTGCCCTATGGACATGAAACTCCTCAACCACACCGGTCTGCTCTCCCTTAGTTCCGCCTAAGTCATGGAACAAAAGTTACAATTGCGTCAACATCTTTCTATTACTGAACAATTTTGTTGTTTGTAGACTAAAAATATATTTATTGAGAGGTTTGATGGAAAAGTTCAGAGATAACAAGGAGAATCTACATTTGATTTTTATTGATTTAGAAAAAGCTTACGATAAGGTTCCAAGAGATATCCTTTGCAGAGTTCTTGAGAAGAAAGGTGTTGATATGACATATATTTAAGTCATTGAAGATATATATACTAGAGTTGTTACTTGTGAAACTGAAGGAGGATTGACTAAATATTTTAATATTTCTGATGGATTACATCAGGGATCGGCTTTAAGCCCTTATCTTTTTGCTTTAGTTATGGATGGTCTTATGATGACTTTAAGCCCTTCTTTTTGCTTTAGTTATGGATGGTCTTACTGGACATCTACAGGAGGATGTACCTTGGTGTAGTTTTTGCTTTAGTTATGGATGGTCTTACTGGACATCTACAGGAGGGTGTACCTTGGTGTATGTTTTTGCTGATGATATCCTTCTTGTGGATAAGATGAGAGAAAAAGCCCAGGAAAAACTTCAATTATGGAGGTTTATGTTGGATTCTAAAGGCCTTCATTTAAGTAGAATTAAAACTGAATACATGGAATGTAATTTTAGTAGGAGTAGCTCTAGTGACAGAAGTGTGAATTTGGGTGATCAAATTATTAAAATGTGTAAATGATTTAGATACCTTGGGTCCGTTATTCAAAGCGATGGTGATATAGATGGGGATGTTAATAGTAGAATTCAAGTTGGTTGGTTGAAGTGGAGGAATGTTTCGGGCCTTTTGTGTGATAGAAAAGTACCGTTTAAACTGAAATGAAAATTTCATAAGACGGTGGTGAGACCTATAATGCTCTATGGCGTTGAATGTTGACCTTTAAAAGAGAAGCATAATAATAAGTTAAGTGTTGTCGAGATGAGAATGATTAGGTGGGTGAGTGGCTTTACACTTAAAGACAAAATACAAAATGAATATATCCGTGATAGGGTTGGTGCACCTCCTGTGACGGACAAAATTAGAGAAAGTCTTCTTAGATGGTTTGGTCACATTAAACATCGACCATCTGATGATCCGATTAGGAGATTCAATGTTTTAGATTCGACTTTTGTTAAGAAAGGCAGAGGTAGACCTAGGAAGACTTGGGCTTATTGTATAAAAAATGATCTTAATTTACTAGAACTAAATGAAAATATGACACTAAACAGGACGCAATGGAGAAAAAAGATTCATGTAGCCGACCCACATAGTGGGATTAAGGCTTTGTTGTTGTTGTTGTTGTTGTTGTAGACTAAGAATATATACACAATGTCACCTAAGCTAAATCAACCATTCTAGCTAATAAAAAAAATCGAATCCAGAGCAAGTCAATCAACAAAAGAATATTAATTCAACATAAAAAAGACGTCACTAAATTATATGATGATCTCTCCGACGAGTTGACGTTTCCATAGCTATTCATCTTAAAACTTAAGTTGCGCAGGTTAATAACGGAAGTTGCCTAGCGTATTCATTTGGTTATCAAATGAACTAGACTAAAAATCAAATCTACTTGTCGGGTTTAAATGTAGTCACATATACTATATCTAAACTCATCAATTATAGTCGGTTGCAGCATCACTTTAGCCTGATCTTAGAATTCATCAGAAGTACTTCAAATTATTAAAAAAAGTTAAAAGATGGCTAAACATTCTCATTTTCCATCAAGCATTTGTTAAGTCATGCCATATAATTTTACTTGAATTGTTAAAATGTAGCTTTTCTTATAACACCCGACGCAAAAATATAAATAAATAAAGGCATAAAAAGTGAACCAGACAAATTAAATCAATCATATCAGTCTTTTACTTACTGACAGTCGAATAGAATCACAAAGATTCTCACTCTATGTTCTATTTTTCTCTCATCTTTTCTATTTAGTATAATCTTTTTGTAGCAAAGTTCTCATGCCACCCACTAACAAATGTGAATCTAACAAGATCATAAATTAAATCTTTAACAGCAAAATAACTAATGCCTTCTTATGTCATAAACTTTTAGTTTCACCAAAAAATAAATAAATAAATAAAGTTTTCAATGCTAACAAAATCAATCCCCAGATATTTGATGATACGGTTTTTAATAATCAATAAAAAAGCATAGAAAGATCTTCTCATTGCTCTCTGGCTTATCATCCTACTTTCCATAGCATAAGAATAAAAATTTACACTTACCTTCCACCACAAAACTAAAATGAGTACCAAATATTAAAGTGATTGTCCTCAACCTTCGTTCCAAACTCTCCAGGAACTTCCTACCAATCTTGGACTAAGTTTTAGTGTTAAACATCATTTTCAAAGTTAACTAAACATGACATTTCAACACATCTATCTATCTATCTATCTATCAATCAATGCACACACACACACATACAGATATATCTTCTATAAACATTCTCTTTTGAGATTTCATTGAGCAATTTTATGAAAATAGCTGTTCAAATGTTCATTAAAACCTTGCATATATAGAAAATCTAATCATACAAATCTCCTTTTTTTCTCCTCTCTTAGTAACCAAACTACCAAATAAAAGCATCAGAAGTTATAATCTTAGATTTGTTTATTCCCTAACCTATTAACAATTTTCGCAAGTTTGCAATTACAAATTGTCTCAACATTTATTTACTATAAATCATTAAATTGTATTTCTGGATAACATTTCAAATGAAAAAAATATGAAGACATTATAGAAATTTGATAACCTGCTTCCAATGATTCTGTCAACAGTTGTCCATTCAGGGCGTATGGCAATCCAGTCATCATCAGTGCCACCCATAGAATCCAACTGTTTCTGGAACGTGTTTAATCTACCCTTCAATCTGGAATTGACTTTGCAAGCTTTTTTATATTCTTCCTCACTCACCCTGTCCAAATTCAAAGATATGCAATAAATAGACTATTTAAAAGAGCAGAAAAAGAGCAACTATAAAAAGAATAATAGCATGCTTTTCAAACATTTCAGAAACACAGCGAACTAATAGCTAGCATGCTCCTAGGTACTAATAAACATGATTATTTCCATTAACTACAAGTTAAAAAAAAGTTGAGAAGATTTAATAACTTGCAATAGCAAATGATAAAATTAAACAATTGAAGATTACCAAGTACAATGAAGATAAGACAAGCTCTTCCACTTCACCAGATAATGTTTTACGCCATTTTTTTTTGCCCCGGGCCCTGAAAGATCTTTTTCATCCTCTACAGTTGCACGAGTTTCACAATCTAAAATCTTATCAAGATCATTGAGAGGGTTGACCTGCAAGTTGCACGTATTCAAGTAGCATTTCAATTTTAAAGAAAAAAATATCCACATTATGTACATAATGATTAATTAGTATTAGTAAAGGTTCAATGTAGCCAAATTTCTCAAATGCTAGTATTATCACAAGGCTTGGAGTCAGGAAAAGCATACACATTCAGGGCAGCTCCAGCTATCATTAGCAGAAGCTTTCCCGGGATGAATTACACACTTCTGATGAAAAGAATAGGTGCAACTTCTACAGTCTAAGAGATTTCCACTTTCTCCACATGATTGGCATGCACTTTCTTTCTAAACAAGTGAAAAGCAATACATCAGTAGCAAATAAAAATATAAATTTCGATGACATTTTAACAGAATAAAAAAATATGAACTGCAAACCTTAAAACATAAAATGGTCCACTAACAGCACCATTCAAGATAACATAATTTCTACTATAACTACCCAACCCCCCGCAAAAAAAAACAATTTTTAATAAAAAATGCGATTCAAGTTGAGGATTCTAAGTTATGGTTATTTTCTCTGAAGAATTTCAATGGCTTTTGAATGTATAACTAATTCAAAACGATAGAATGTTCTGATATAGATTTTAAGCCAGCGACTAGTAAAATAAACAACCAACTCATTTGCATTTTTATAGACTTTATCCCCTCCAGTAGGTACACATATAATACTTAAAGATCAGAGAAATCCTTTGCATCAAAACCTTGCATATCAATCAAAGTTATTTTTCATCGTAGCTTCACTTCCAAAAGCGTGTGGTGAGACCGCACCAAAGCTCGTCTTATTTATCTCTATAAATAAAAAAAAGAAGCCATGTTTATCCACTCATATTTTTATCACAATAGACATGTCATTTGTTATCCATGATTTTGTTTATACATACAAACCCTTATTCATTTTGAGATAATCAATCCAATATCACTATTCTATTATTGTATCAAATCAGGGCAGGATCTTTGGGGTTTTAATCATATTCCATCCTCTATTTCTAAGTTTGAAATTGAAGCCTGGATAGGGTAAGAATCACAGTGCCTAATTTCATGTGTCTAAATTTCTTAGAAAAGTGCACATTTTGACTTGGTCTATTCAAATATATGATGTCCAAGTCATGACCCCTCTCATCTATATTTTTGTTAATTTATTTCTCTCTTTTTGTTGACTATATATAGAAAATTTGAGTTTATTTATTAGTGTTGGTCAAAAATTTTCATTATATATTAATCATCATGCATTCACACATCCCAAAAAATGGTGCAATCAAAAGTAATCACTATCACCTCTTCCATATTGCTTATACCTTAATGCTTCACAGGAGAATTCTAAGATAATTTTTTAGAGATATCACTCAAACAGACTAATTAAGTAATAATCATCTGTCATACATGATTCTAAGTATGCCTAGGCCCTTTTTACTTCTTAATCCACTCATACTTTTCCTCTAACTGATATTTTCAATTATATTTATTTCATTCAATTTCTAAGTAATATATTTGATAAACTCTTCACTCATCACATTAAGTGTTTTCTTTTTTTTTCATTTGTTATTATTGTGCTCATAAAGGTAATTAGTGATGGAGGCAATAAAGACAGCCAATAAGACGATAACGGCAACAGTTCCGATGGTGGTTGATGGACAAAAGTGGCAATGGTGGTTGATGGCCAAAAGTGGCGAATGGCCGTGGCCGACAAGGAAATGTGAAGGCAACCAGCAAGATAGTCAATGATGTCCAATAGGGTTGATAGTGACCGACTATGTTGGGCAAAGGTAAACGGTGGGTGACGATTAATGGTGATATTTATTTTTAAAACATTCGAAGCACTTAATAATTATGTTAAGTTGCACAACTAAAATCAAGTTGCAAGTCAATAGATATATGGCTAACCTTTTAAATATTTCAAGAACGCTCATTTTCAACTTACATCGCCAACATGAAGAATATTCAAAAGTCCATCATTAGCCAAATAAACCTTTTCCATGAATCCCAACAACTTAGTTCACTATAATCTTGTAGTGGGCAGTGGTATGAAATGAAAAGTCTAAGGCGTTGTTTGGCTGCAACTTGATTTTACATTAAACAGGATTTGATAAATCATGTTAAATCCGGATTAATCAAACTTCTGCAGATCTCGCGAGCAATGGGGGGGGATGACGAGCCACATCCCGTAAATCCGCCTCATAGTTTGATTCAATAAATCCGGATATACCTTGTTTATTTGACAGAACGTAAGAAATATGGACAGAACGCAAATTTTTTTGTTTTAACAGGGCGTTTGATTTAATTTTAGATTTTTTTATGTTTGGCGGGATTAATGTTAAATCCATAGTTAAATCCTGAAAATAGTTTGCTACCAAACACTCCTAAATCTAATGCACAAGTGTTCATTAGCAATAGAGAAAAACAAGCATCTTCTAGCTAGTGTTTAGTGCGAATCAAACGCTAGCCACCGGGAGGGAGACAAGGCCCCCAACCACGAGACTGCGGATTCATTCGCGGCGTCTCCATTTTAACAAGCAGTACAGAGTCAATAGATATAATAATAATAAAAAAATTTAAATAATCAAATAACAAAACCATACCGCATCGCCCCTTGATATCCGTTTGCCTAGCTTCTCCTCAAGCTTGGAACAACCAGGCTTTTTGGACGGGACGAAGTCATCGTCGTCGGATCCCCCGTCATTGTAAAGAGGCCTCTTCTCTGATCGTATGCGAAGCCTCTCCACCAAGCTACTCATCCTCAACTACGTATACAGGGTAGAATGAGAATAAACCCTAAAACTCCAAAAAATAAAGTTTCCAGTAGAAAGAGGTGGAGGAGATACTTGAATTTTTCCCTAGGATTTAAGCTCTCAAACACGAAATTTCCTGAAACACCGACTCGACTCGAAATAATAAGAAACCTCAGTGGAAACCGGACTGTAAGAGACCGGCTGCGTATAAAGACACTAATAATGCCAATCGGAAGCGGGAAGCGATGGCCGCCGTCCAAATGCAGCGGATCCGGACGCACGCTTGGCAAACAAATCGTCGCACTGCTGGAGTAAAATGGTGGGCATCGGAGTTATTCTAGTAAGTTCAACGCTTATATATGAACTCTTATATGCGGTATCGAATAAAAATTCGTCACGTGAAATGGCATTTTAACTTAAAAATATACAGTTTTTATGCCCGATGGCCTGAATCCCGCCCAAAAAAAAAAAAAATTTTGTCATTTTTGATTCCCGACAATTGAAGAAAGTTACATTTTGTCTGCTTTAGGGTATAGGGATTCGGTATATTCTCATTTTTTCCCTCATGTTCGCTGGAGCTGGTTCGATGGAAATATTTTTTGACGAAGAAATGTTGGTGGAATCTCAAAATACTCCTGAGAATCATAACGATGAAATGAAATCTCAGAATATTTCCGAGAATAATGAGATTGAGCAGAGTTTAGATGCGGCAAAAGGACATCGGCAGGTACGTTGAGGTCTTGTTTGAATGCAGTTCTAGGTTTTAATGAGTAATTTTATTGCTAATGAAATTTGCTCTATTTTTAGATGAGTTTTAACGCTAAGTTTTGGTTTGGTGGGATGTGGTGTTATTTAGAAAATATAATGGTGATACAGTGGTTATTATTGTATTTGCTCTCCATTTTTTATTGTTCATTAGAATATTAGTTGGGGTTTGATGTTATTTTGGTAGTATCTGGTATCATAATGTAAAAGTGAATGTCTTGAGAATTTGGTGTTATTTTGGTAGTATCACAGTGTTATTTTAGTGATATCATAATGTAAAGTCAATGTCTTAAGGATTTGGTGTTATTTTGGTAGTATCACAGTGTTATTTTGGTGGTATCATAATGTAAAGTGAGTGTTTTGAAGATTTGGTGTTATTTTGGTTGTATCACAGTGTTATTTTGGTAGTATCACAATGTAACATTTCTTTCATGTGGATTTGGTGTTACTTAGGTATTATACGGTGATACACTGGTTGTTTTGTGGTTGTTTTCCATTTCTGGTTGTTCGGTATAATATAAGTTGTGGTGATGTTATTTTGGTAGTATCACATTGTTGTTTTGGTAGTATCATAATGCATCGTTACTGTCGTGGCATTTTAGTGTTATTTTTGTCGTATCACAGTGTTATTCATGTGACAGTATCACAATGTAACGTTACGGACGCGGGATTTGGTGTTATTGTGGTAGTATCGCAGTGTTATTAAGGTAATGTTGGATTTGCTGAATTGATTTTATTTTAGGAGGCCAGTAACATAGCTTAACGTCATTTAATAGTATTATTATGATATTATTATCTTGTTATTTTTATATTATAACATTGTATCTATGATGTTTAAATCTGTAGTCACCGGATACAGAAAAATTGCTTAATGCAGTTGTCCACAACGAGAATGAAGCATATGAACAGTATTGTTTATATGCACGCCATATTAGATTTACTGTGCGAAAGGAACACAGTGGTTTCTGGCCGAATTCTAAGAAGTTGAAGACAAAGGACTTTGTTTGTGGTAAGGCTGGTTTCAAGAAAGAGTTGAAGGACACTATCACAGTGAGGTTCAAAAGAGCGGACACAAGGACTGGTTGTCCAGCAATGATCCGATACTCCGTTGATTTAGATGGCAACTGGTCGGTAAAAAAATTTGTAGAAAGTCACAACCATCCGTTGGCGGAGGACGGTGACAAGCATCTACTGCGTTCCAGCAGAAAGATGTGTGATATCAATGCTGATATCCTCAGAACAATGACAAAATCAGGGATTAGAACCAGCGATGCATTCAGATTCCTCGCAAATGAGGTTGGAGGAGTGGAGAATCTTGATTGCACAAAGAGAGATGCATATAATTTCATACAAAGAGAGAGAAGAGTTCAAATTGAATTAGGGGATGCTAATTCTCTCATACAATTGTTCACTACCCGACAAGCAGATGATCCAATGTTTGCGTGGGACTTCCAAATTGATGAGGCAGGATGTTTGGTGAATTTTTTATGGTGCGACGGGATGTCCAGGATTGATTATGACTGTTTTGGGGATGTAATAATATTTGATACAAGTTATAGATTGAATAAATACAATTTATGTTGTGCTCCGATTGTCGGTGTGAATCATCACTGGCAGAATGTTCTATTTGGTGTTGGTTTTTTGTCAGATGAAACAATTGAATCATTCAAGTGGTTATTCAAAGCTTTTATCCGTATAATGGATAACAAGCATCTGATAACAATATTCACTGACCAGGACCAAGCAATGTCTAAAGTCATTGAAGAGTGTCTTCCGCAAACCAGACATAGATTATGTCAATGGCACATCTACAAGAAGTTATCTTCAAAAGTCCATTGTGGCGTGGGTAGCAAGAGAGTCAATGATCTTTTTTTATAAATGCTTGAAAGAATTACGTGTAGTTGTAAAAAAATTTGAAATGATGAGTTTATTATGTGCTCACGCTCTAAGGGTTTTGCAGTACAAAAATATTACAAAAATCTCTGATAAATATATTTTACTTCTGTGGACTATTAATGCGAAAAGAGACATATATAAAAGTTATGGTTATGCAAATCGAAGAGTTTCAGAAATGTTGCCAAACTCTGCAAGTGGACTCATCTATCTCAACCACATTCATAAATTTGCATACCAGATCAGCACCATATCACGAGGCCATGAACTTGCAGAGAAGCTGGTGTTGGAGGGATTTAACAAAATTAAAATCGATGTCGAAGCCGCTATGAGTAGACGAGACCATCCAGAAAAGTCAAAATCGAAGAAGAAGAAAACACCCAGTAAAGAGCGAAATGTGAATGATCCCACGAAGATGCGGCCAAAAGGAATATCCAATGCAATGTTAAAAGGGTACAGGGAAAAAAACAAGAGATGCAAAAGTAAATGTTACCTAAAGTATCAAGTTCTGTATTTTTTTGTATATAAAAGATGACTCACTAACAGGTAGTATTGTATACAGGAAAGCAGAAAGATAATGTTTCAAGCCATGATAGCATTCCAGAATGAGATCCAGATTTATTTTCAATGACGGATCACTTTACTCAGGTTGCGGAATCGATCCTTCTGAAATTTTGTCTGCTAGATTTAGACTTCTTTCCTGATATTTACTCATTAATATTATCAATGTACAGGAATTTTCTCAAACACAACAACTGGGGGCATACACGAGCTTACTGATGGGCATACATGATAATATATAGAGTACTTATTGTTAAAATTGTTGTATTATTGCTGTTTAAGTTGAAACAGACAATTGTTGTACTGTGTTTTTATTTACGAGTTATTATGGCGGCATATTCCTATAATACAGATCACGTTCTATGATTTACACGAAGCAGCAGTCGTGAGACATAATAATAAAACTCGAACAACACCGAAAAATTACCAAAATACAACCGCCGCGGTTTCCTCAGGACAGGTTTATTTCTGCCGATCCACCTCGTTTCATTGGAATCTTTGGCGGCATATTCCAATAAAACCAGCAGTCTTCAGACACGGCAGAATAATAAAACCCGAACAACACCAAAAAATTTCCAAAATACAACCGTCGCGATTTCCTCAGGACAAGTTTATTTCTGCTGATCCGCCTAATTTCATTGGAATCTTTGGTGGCATATTCCAATAAAACCAGCACTCGTCAGACATGGTAGAATAATAAAACCCGAACAACACCGTAAAATTACCAAAATACAACCTCTGCGGTTTCTTTAAGACAGGTTTATTTCTGTCGATCCGTCTGGTTTCATTGGAATTTTTGGCGGCATATTCCAATAAAACCAGCAGTAGTGAGACACGGCAGAATAATAAAACCCGAACAACACCGTAAAATTACCAAAATACAACCTCCGTGATTTCTTTAAGACAGGTTTATTCCTTCCGATTCGCCTTGTTTCATTGGAATCTTTGGCGGCATATTCCAATAAAACCAGCAGTATTGAGACACGGCAGAATAATAAAACCCGAACAACACCGAAAAATTACCAAAATACAACCTCCGCGGTTTCTTTAAGACATGTTTATTCTTACTGATCTGCCTGGTTTCATTGGAATCTTTGACGACATATTCCAATAAAACCAGCAGTGGGGAGACACGGCTGAATAATAAAACCCGAACAACACCGAAAATTTACCAAAATACAACCACCGTGGTTTCCTCAGGACAGGTTTATTTCTGTTGATCAGCCTGGTTTCATTAGAATCTTTGGCGGCATATTCCAATAAAACCAGCAGTCGTCAGACACGGCAGAATAATAAAACCCGAACAACACCGTAAAATTACCAAAATACAACCTCCGCAGTTTCTTTAAGACAGGTTTATTTCTGCTGATCCGCTTGGTTTCATTGGAATCTTTGGCGACATATTCCAATAAAACCAGCAGTAGTGAGACACGACAGAATAATAAAACCCAAACAACACCGTAAAATTACCAAAATACAACCTCTGTGGTTTCTTTAAAACAGGTTTATTCCTTCCAATCCGTCTGGTTTCATTGGAATCTTTGGCGGCATATTCGAATAAAACCAGCAGTAGTGAGACGCAGCAGAATAATAAAACCCGAACAACACCGAAAAATTACCAAAATACAACCTCCACGGTTTCGTTAAGACAGGTTTATTTCTGCCGATCCGCCTGGTTTCATTAGAATCTTTGACTGCATATTCCAATAAAACCAGCAATAGTGAAACACGACAGAATAATAAAACCCGAACAACACCGAAAAATTACCAAAATACAACCTCCGCGGTTTCCCTAAGACAGGTTTATTTCTGCCGATCTGCCTGGTTTCATTGGAATCTTTGGCGGCATATTCCAATAAAACCAGCAGTAGTGAGACAAGGCAGAATAATAAAACCTGAATAACACCAAAAAATTACCAAAATACAACCTCTGCGGTTTCTTTAAGACATGTTTATTTCTGCCGATCCGTCTGGTTTCATTGAAATCTTTGGCGGCATATTCCAATAAAACCAGCAGTAGTGAGACACGAAAGAATAATAAAACCCGAACAACACCGCAAAATTACCAAAATACAACCGCCGCGGTTTCCTTAAGACGTTTATTTCTACGGATCGTCATACGCTTTAAACAAATACAACCTGAACACGACCACGATGAAACCATAATACAGCCACCGCTCATCAAAAACGACATAAAAATAAAACCTGAACAACACCTTAGAAATACAACCACCGCGACATATTACAATAAAACGTGAAGACGACCGTGAAGATACTAAAATACAACCGTACATATACTCCATCAAAATATTTCTATACAACAAAACCTGCAAAAGAATTTTCATCCAACTGCGAGAGAAGCTTTGTATCCAATAAAACGTTGAGACGACCGTGAATATACAAAAATACAACCACACTGATACTCCAAAAAATAAAAATGTATGAATACTGCAATGGCAAAGCCACACTGAAATGATAAATCTATACAACGAAATAAAGAAAAGAATTTCCATCCAACTGCAATACAACCAAAGCTGTAAAATTAATAACAATAAAGTCCACATATGAGTTCAGACTTTTTTAACAGAGGCGATCCACCTGCAGATTTCATATGCCAATTCACCCCGAAATCTTGCCATTTCATCCTGCCACCACAGCTCTTTGCTCCAATCTATTGGGTTGGCATCAACGAGTTTTTCGATGTATTTGCAGACAAATATACCGCAGTCAATGTTGTTACTTTGAGTTGGTATGCTCTTAACCATTGTCAACCCACATGATCCGGGTCTCCTTGTACCAAAACATAGTCTGACATCCGCTGCAAACATTGTTATCTACGAAAGGTGGGAGGAACATATGTTATGGAATGACAAATTTAATATGATATTGACATATTATGTAGTTTATGACTTACAACGCGCTCGCATACTGCCTTATGCATTTTGTTCGGTAATGAATCATATATTTTCCGTTTCTTATCCTTCAGGTCAGCAATCAGCAGTATCCAATGCTGGTTTTCAACAATGGGAAACAATATAATCTCAGTATCTTTCACAGCTTCCTTCGTATTGTGGCACATAAACCTTAAGTTGTCACCACCTTCCATTTTCCGATATGCCTGCATGAATTGACA
>JXCR01124381.1:35516-92366 GCA_002079205.1 Phalaenopsis hybrid cultivar | reverse complement strand
ACTTGGGCTTATTGTATTAAAAATGATCTTAATTTATTAGAACTAAATGAAAATATGACACTAAATAGGACGCAATGGAGAAAAAGGATTCATGTGGCCGACCCCACGTAGTGGGATTAAGGCTTTGTTGTTGCTGTTGTTGTTGTTGTTGTTGCGGATTAGTGACTCATTTACATATATTGGAAGTTTCTTAAATTAAAAAAAAAAAGTACAATATTAATACCGTCCGATCGCAGTTCTTGTTTTAGTTAATTCTAAACATCGGGTCGGGTCGTGAAAACAAGCATTGTCCAAGTCTTTTAAATTTCTATCTCAATCACACCATTAGATATTTCTACTATTAATAAAAGTATCATCTGCATTATTCATGGTCTATTTTTTTCTACAATTTCAATTTTCCTAGTTAAAATTGGAGCATAATTAGAAATATTGTTAGAAATAAATCAAGGAGACCCATAATTCATTAGTCGAAGATTCTTCAAATATGAGATATATCAAGCTGCAAAACTTGATTAGAGCACAATTTGATGTTTATTTTTTCACATGTCAAATCCACTGAAGTAGATCATGGACTGTTAATATTGGAAAAAAAAATGCTTAAATCATCACTGCCTTCAACAAAAAACTTTATTTGAATGGTGACATCAATGTTGCCCAAAAAGTGAAAACATCAAGATGATTATCAAAACTCATGAATACATTACAATTGGTGTTATGAAAATTAATGAGGATGTGTCATCAATTAAGATTATTCAGGACAATTTAAAAAAACTTTTCTCTTGAAACAAGCAAGAATACAAAAAAAATTTAAATAAATAAAAATGAAAGAATTATTTGAAAGTCCAGGTCAAAAATAAATAAATAGATAAAGAAGATGAATTGATGGGTGGCTTCCAAGACAAGGCCCGGCTGGGCCCAAATTGAAAAACTATTACGAAAGTAATATTTATACAGCAAGATAGGAATAATATCAATACCACCGACAGCCTGCCTTTGTATCACTTTGTCCACTCTTTTTTTAATATTATTTTTTTACTTTTTAAAAAAGATTCTCCCAATTAATTATTTAAGTTTGATGATTTGGGGTCCAGTCCTACTTTCCCTTATCTATATAAAGAAAGTCTTGTTATTTGTGCCTATGGGTGTGCAAGTTTTTCTGGGTCTCTTTTTGAGTCTACAAGCATTGTCCGAGTCCTTCAAATTTGTGCTGTCTCAACCAGCCTCTGATATTTTTATTATTGGCATTAGTACTGTTTCTATTACTCCTTGTTTTTTTTCCTGCAATTTTAATTTCCTAATTATAATCGGTATCAGAACAAAGGATGTGCTAAAATAGCACAAGAAACTTATGTAAATGAATATCTTTAATAAGCTCTCCTTACAGAAATTTACTAGAATTTTAAACAACTGTTGGGATAGCTATTTTTCCATATGATAAAAATAAGATTTATTTGGTGAACCCAAATTAGAATATATTAATCATCCAAATACTATTACTATAACAATCTTAGTAACTTTACTGGCAATGTTGTTGAATTATGGGAAAGGACTAAATCACTTTTTTAGAAATTAAGATACCATACATTTAACATATTTTAGATGGTACAAAGTATTTTTCTTAATAGAGCCATGTCTCTGTAAGATGCACGACACCTACGATGGAAGCAAAAATTTATCAGACTTTCAAATCTCTCTGTAGAAAAGTAAAAAAGAATAATCTTAGAAATCCTGATATTAGAAATATTCCTTAAGGAAAAATTTTAAATGTCTATAAATATCTATTTTGAAATTAACTTAAATAATCAACTTAATGAGAAAGTATTCTACGAGAAAAAATAGAAGAATTCTACGAACAATTTGCTTATGAAAAATCAAACAATAAAAAATTATCCTTTTTAAAGAAGAATAAATCTAACATAGAATTTAAGGAAAAAAATATCCTATAAAACATCTAAACGACAAATTTCATCCATTAAACTATCATAAAAATAACAAAAGAAAGTCGATGAAATAAAATGATATTGTTATGATAAAATATGATATTATGCCAATAAATACATTTTTAAGAAAAAAACTAATGAACTAAATATCGATAAAATTATTAGGATTTAGAAAAACCTTAAAGAAAGCATTATTAACATAAACTGACTAATTAGAAGATATGGATTTACAAGATTACTCATTTGATAATAAATCTTCTAATATTGATTCTTGTTATGATAAATGTGATTAGAGTAGTAACTATAAAAATATCATTGAAATGTTTGGAGTATTTACTTTAACTGATGAACAAGAAGGCCAAAACAACTTCTATAATCACTGACTTAAATCGAAGACAAAATTCTTGATTTATTAGAAGATAAAATAAAGAACAAAACTATAACCCATACTCCTACATATACTATAAAATAAGTTTAGGAAAATCAAGAAACTTCGTCTAATAGTTTTGTAATTGACCTAGAAACTAAATCTAATAATTTAAATCAAGAAATCAAGAAAATAAAAGAAACTCAACAAGATGATTATTAGATATAAAATTAAAAACAATAGAAGAAAATCGTGAAGAACTGGAATCCAATGACTTGAAAAAAAACCTTCAGAATCACATTAAGCATAAATGACATGGCATTCATATAATTAATCATTAACAAAAATATAATAAACTCAATTTTAGTCTTCTTATTGATAGTGGTGTTAACATAAATTATATGAAAGAAAGAATTATACCCGCAAAATATTTTAAGAAAAAGCTCATAAATTAACTTCTATCAATGAAGATCATAAAAAAATTAATTACAAATTAACTTATGTCGCTATTTAAAAAGAAAATGTTTGCATATCCACCCTATTTTTAAGGTAAGAAAATCTCTATTAATATGTTATCCTTAAAACTTCTTTTCTTATTCAAATTATCCCCTTACAAAATTTGATAATTAAGAATCTATTAAAAAAATAATTTTGCAAACCTAGTAAATTTAAAAATTATTTAATGACATTAATAATATAAAAAAAATGTACATATTAACTATTTTAAAAAGGGAATCACTATCAAAACTATCAAACTAAACATTAAATCACCTAAATTACAAAAAAATAATCAAACCTATTAAATAACTTCAAAAAAATCTTCACATTCTGTAATAAATAAAAAACCATTGTATTTTACTCTCTTATAAAAAAAGGATTGAATAAGAGAAATATACCCACTAAAATTAGACCCTGCCAAATGAATGGACACAATTTTATACTATATAAAAAAGAAATAGTATAAGTTTAATAAAAAGAATCATTAGAGAATCTTATTCTCACTGGAATTGTATAAAAATTTTATGCTATGAATGCTATCAAAAAAGAATGTGATCAATCTCGATTGCTGATAAATTATAAACCTTTAAATAAAGTAAAAAAATGAAGCAGATATCATATTCCTAATAAACATGATCTTCAAAATTTCATTCATAATATTATAATATTTTTTATTTTTATTTAAAATCTAGCTATTGGTAGATTCAAAAAAAAAAAAACAAAATCATTATAAAATATCTTTTATTGTTCTATTTGGTCCATTATGAGTGGAATGTTACTCCATTCGGATTAAAAAAATGCTCCTTTAGAATTCTAAAATATTAATGCTATTTTTCCTTTATCGTGATAATATAATTGTTTATGTAGATAATTTCTTTATTTTGTCTGAATCGATATAAGAATATTTTAAACAATTTAATATGCATTATTTAAAAAAATAGATTAGTAATATATAAAAAATAAATTATTTCAAACAAAAGTTAGATTTAAAGGACATTTTATCTCAAAGTTACATTAGCCTCATAAATACATTAATAAAAAGATCGAATTTGTTGATAATTATTTTTATACCTTTTAGGATAAAAATTAATTACAAAATTTTTGGGTATATAAAATTTTGTTGTACATTTTTATAAAAAATTTATCACTTATGATGAACAAGTTTTCGATAGGTTAAAACAAAAGGCTTCGCAATGATCCCCCATTAATACAAAATAATAAGATAAAACAAAAAGCTTGCAATTTATCTTGCTTAAATATAGCTCATCCTAGTTATTTTAGAATTGTACAATTAGAAACCTCTCATTTCAATTATGATGAAAGTCTCAAATAATAAACACTAAAAAGTAATGAACAATTAGTAAGATTTACCTCGATAAATGAAGACAACTTAAAAACATAGTCTATATATGTATATAAAAATAAATATTATATATAATTAAATGTATTTTAAAATTTTTAGATGATCTACTTAAGAAAAATTTTTAGTACGAATAAATTATGGAAGAGCTCGGACTAAGATGATACAAATGGTTCAAATTGGAGAATCTAATGTGAAAAAAGAAAAAATCATATCATGTTGTCAATAGCACTATAGAGCCTAAGTATGAAAAATCACACGAAAGTGAACACTTGGCTTCAGGGAGTGTTATTTATGTCGACGGTTTAAATCAAATGAGAAATTATTCTAATTTAGCATAAATTCTAAACCAAAAAGTTAATCAAGAAAGAATTCAAGTATGAGGAGTCTTCGTGATAGATCTATAATCATAAGTTGTCAGTAGAAGATGATAGAGGCTAATGTAGTGACTTCTAAACATCAACAAAGAATTTATGCCTTAACTCGTCAGGAGTCATAACAACATATTGTTTTTTATGTTGATACTGATAAAAACGGATTAGATGTTATTTTACATCATATGGGTGTTATTCTAGCTATTGAATACGGAGTGTTATTTTAGTTATGTTACCTTATTTCAAATGTTGAAAATTGTTCTAAATACCTTGTTCTATCTTAGATGTTGGGTGTTCTTTTTAATTATGATGTTTTATATGAGATGAATATTTTTCTAACCATGCTCTTTTATAATAGATGTTTTATTTGTCTTATTAGATTTATAACTGCTTGATGCGTGCTAAAAAATTTGCGATGGTAAAAGTGATGGATTATCTCCTTGTTGTACGAGAATTCAACACACACTCACGTAAAAGAAAACAACCAGTAGTAACAACAAAAGTTTTTTTTTGTGGAAAATCCATAAAGGGAAAAAATCATGGGGTCTGACCAGTTGTAAAAATTCACTATAGGTTAATGATTCCAGAGATCCCATATCCCAAAGACGGGAAAGAGTTACTAGGCTTTTTATGTTATAACGCCGGCTTCCAGTCATTGATGGTTGATAGTGATTGGGGGTGATTGACGGTGGTCAGTGATGGTCGACGATGTCCGTGGTTGTTGACAGCGATAGTAGTGATCGATGACAGTCGGTGGTTGTCGACGACATTTAGTAGTGATTGACGGTGATCAACAATGGTTGACAGTGGTTTGCAGTCGGCATGTGTCGGCGGCGGTCTGCGGCGGTCTGCGGCGGTCGACGGTGGCAGAGGTGGTGCTGGACATCAACTCCTTCTCAAAGCTTCAAGTTCTTTCTCAAGATTCAAGCTCCCACCTCATGAGAAGGGTAGAGCTCTATTTATAATGTTTCAAGTGTAATTAATGCAGGAATATGAACCAATTTGAACGGAAGATCCGGTGAGCTTCCTTTAATCAAACGGCATTTGATGGACATTTGACTGTCTTAAAGATGTCGGAACTGAGTAATCTTGGGCTTCTTGGATTCATCTTGTCTAGACGCTCGATTTGACTATAGGATTGCTAAATTCGACATCCGTTTAACCTTCTAAATATGTCCAGAAAACTTCTAGGAATGGTTTAATGACATGATTTGAGCTTGATTTAATTTGGATTGGACTAGTTTTGGTAACATATGGTTCTTGTCGAACCGGTCAGTTTGACTGCAAGTTTGTTGAAATTGAAGTTCTGGATGAGTTTTTATAACGGTTTGGATATTTCTTGCTTAAAAAACCACCTCGAGATCTATGTCATGTCTCAAGAATCGTGCTGGATGATGAAAATTTGTTGGTAGCATATCACTGCTAATTAATTTTAATGTTAAGTTTTTCTACGAATGAAGTTAACAAAGTTTAGACCATTTCAGTACAAATTTGGTATTAGATAAGTCTTGCATATATTGACGAGTGACTAATAGATGGTGTACAAATTTTGTGGACAATTTTTTATATGTAGGGAATATTTAAAAATTGTTTTAAATAGATAATAAATAAATAAATATGCATCTGAATCAGCAAGCGTCGACTTAGATTAACTAATGCTAGATGGTTTTGTTACCTAGGGAGGTAACGAAGGAGTGAAGAAACATGCTCGATAAGCGGGGCAAAAAGAACAAGGGGATACAAGGTGAGCATCTCTACATGTGATCTCAATCGAAAGCTTGTGTCGAGACGAGCTCATGTAAACAACACAAACCAAGCACGCTTTCAACGAGACTAATTGTAACCTTGGGTTGGCATCTAGTGATTGAGAACAAAACAAATTTGTAGTAGTGGAGTCTCAAAATCATAGCATAGGGCACGACATTCTAATACGAATTATTAGATTAGCTAAAATGTCTGGATTGATCTAGCGAGCTTGATTGTGTGATCAAAAGTTGAACATCTTAAATTTCTTAAGGTGAAAGCGTCTAAAATCTAGATTTGTATTGCACAGATTTTTGGAGGAAAAAATTTTTATTCTTATAATTATTGATTGAAAGAAAATTTAGTTGACTATGATGCTAGGGTTTTCTAGGAAGTTGAGGCAAAGCTCGACAAAAATTGTCTCCCGTGGAACTGTTTATTGGAAGGAAAATCTAGCCTCGTGATTAAGTTTCATCAGTTTCTTGTGAAAGTAATTTAATTTGAATAATCTGTTAGGATAATGTGTAATGTATGAGCTAACCCTTTATTTTGTTATGAAATCAAAGTCATTACTTTTATTTTATGAATATTGGTTAATTCTCTTAAGATTTAAGGTTTCTAATACAAATAAGTTTGATTAGGGAATTATGTTATAAAATTACAGTTTAATATTATAATAATATATATTTATAAATACAAAGAAAGAATATAATATTTTAATTAGTGTTGATACGAATAATATACATTTAACATGTGGTTCTAACATGCTTAAGCTGTGAATGAATAAGAATTTAATTAATGAAATTTTCTTAATAATATAATTGGAAAGAACTATGATTTGCATGCAAATGAAATTTAATGTAGTTTTAAAAAGAAGCAAATAGTTTAATAAATAAAGTCTATTTTATAAGGGACTACCAAATTTATAAAGTAAAAATAAATAATCATATTAATTTAAATAGTTAAATATTGATTTTTGTAACTGAGAATCCCTTGATTTTGCCTAGGAGAACTGGTGCAAGAGTAAAAATGATCAAATTGACGCGGGGCAAATAATGATCGTAGGGCATTTTAGGGATGCCTGGAACGAATCGGTCTAAGGAATATGAAGTTTAGTTGAACCCTCAAAGGATGGGGAATACCGCCCAAGCGGGGTGGGGTCCACAACTAATTATCCTAGGTATAATTATTTGTTTTTGTTAGTGTCTTGGGTTAGTTTTTGTTGTGTTTGTTTCGGGATAACCGTCAGCGCCTTCCTTTTCCCTTCTAGGGTTGCATCATAGGGTTCCAAGTGATGTTTATCCTTCGAATACCCTTTACCATCTCTTCTTGCATTGACTCCCTCCACCCTCTTGCCGCACCTTTGTTGTCGCCCCCTTTGAAAACAACAACCTGTCTATATTTCCTTTCAACCTATGCTATCGCCTTCTCTGAAAACAACAAACTGTTGTTGTTTTCTTCCACTCAACTTGTTGTCGCTGCTTGAAACGGCTACTTGTTGTTTGTTGCCCCTCCTCGTTGTTGCCATCACCCAGCTCAACCCTTACCTAGCTTCTCCTGCTTGCCAACCGCCTCTTTCTACCACCCAATCACCTTCCAAACCCCTAGTTTAGTTTTGTGTAATTTTGTTACAATTTCAGATTTTCATCATGTTTTGTTTTAACTTCATATTTGGATTTAGCAATAATATGTGTTAATCATCAGTGTTTGGATAAATCTTGGTATTATTTGATATCAAAGCTAATCTAACTCAAATCCTATCTTAAGGTAACCACAATTTACTAATACCTAGCCTAAAATTTACTGATATCAAATTTCCAGTTAAGAGGATGATAGATCACGAAGCTTTGGGATTCAGCATCAGAGAAGTCCGAACAATAGAGTGACTGTTGGTGGACAGAGAGACCTGTGAGTGAAGGTTGATGTACCGGATTTTGAGAGGAGAATGAATCTGGATGACTTCATTGAGTGCTTGCAAACGATTGAGAGGATTTTTTAGCACAATGAGATGTCAACTGATTAAAGAGTGAAGCTTGTCATCATAAACCTGAAGAAGAGTGTCTCTTTGTGGCGGGAGAATCTGAATCTGAAGAGACAGAGAAATATATAGAAGGTTGGAACAAGATTGTCGCTTGGAAGAAGATGAAAAAGGAGGTGCAGAGAAAGTACCTACCCACGCACTACCATCAGAGCATATTCTTAAAGCTCCACCACCTACAACAGAGAGAGTTGTTGGTGGAGGAGTTCACAATAGAGTTTAAGCAGCTAATGTTGAAATGTGAGCTAACAGAGTCAGAGGAGTACACTATAGCCAGATATTTGAGAGGCACGGAGACATCCCTCGGCAATTTGGTCCAATTGATGTTTACAACTTGACACTGAAGGTGAAGAGACAACAGAAGCAGAGCAGACACCCACCTCCATTCAGATAGCCACACAACTAGAGGTATCAGCAGGAGCACACCTGGGGGAGTTGTGAAGAATGGTCAGGCAAATGATAGAGATAATTAAAGTGGGAAGAAGCCTTAGAATAACACGTCCAATATAGTTCAAGCTAGGAAATATTTCAGGTGCCATAAATATGGACACATTGTCTCCAGTTGTTCTACGAGCAGAGTTGAATCCTTCATTGAGTAGGGTGCAGTGGAGGTAGCAGAAGAGGGGTGAGAAGCATTAGCTCCATAGAGATGAGGGTGAGATGTTAGTCGAGAAGAGGGCTCTGCCTTTGTTTAGAAACATGTTTTTGGAGCACGCTTGGGGTGTGTTCCAGGGCGAAGCAAAAGGCCTTTTGCCCCAAGCCCAAGAGGCGGGCACAAATCTCGGGGGGCTTACGCCCAAGAAAGTCCGGAGCACAATTCGCGACTTATGGTTATACGCCCTGCCTCATAATCGAATAAAAAGGCAAAAAAATCCCTAATTCTACATACCTATCGCATGCAGTCATCTCCCACAGCTTTCTACTTCCTCCATCGCACGCAGGGTCGCAGAAAATCTCGCCGCCCTCTGCTTCGACCCTCACACCGTCGCACGCAGATAATCCTGCAACAAGCTCGTCTGCTTCGTCTTTGTCCTGTACTAGGGTTTGAACTTTTAGTTTTGTTGTTTTTTGTTCCAAAACATCTGTCGGTGCCTCTTTTTCCTTTACACGGGTTGTACATCATCCAAGTGGTGCTCCAGTTGTATCTTGGTCTCCAGGTGGAGCTTATTTTCTTCTACCCTTCCCCCACTCTTGCCTATATTGATTCCCTCCAAACTCGTCACTATCCCCCTTGCCTCCGCCAAAGAAAAACAGCCATATTGCTGGTTTCCCTCAGCCCTGCTGCCACCAAGCCCCAGGTCCCATCGTTCCTGACATTCTCCATCTTCCAGCTTGCTGCGGTCACCCAGAAATTACTGTTTTCCCCTCAACCAGCTGCCATCCCACCCCAGTATCAGCAGTTTCCCCTACCAGCTTGCTAGTCGTCTCCTACCCATCAACCCGGGTGGTCCAACCCTAACCGGTACCACCTTACCCTAGATCAAGCCCATGTTCTAGTGTTGTGTGTTGTTTCATTGCAATTTCAGATTTTCATGTTTTGTTTGTTGTATGTTCAGATTTGAATCCATTAATAATATTTGCTTTTGTTAAATTCCGGTACCAAGTCCTAGCTTAATTCAAGTTCAAGTTGTGATTGACTTGTTGGATGACTCATTGATTTTATCTGGATTTAATTGGATAAAAAACAGTCAGATTTTCTAGCGATCCTTAGCCATTCAGTTGGATTCACAGCCCTAATGCTAAATATGGGTTTCAAGATTTATGCATGCAACTAATGTAATAACTTGGCACAGAAAGAAAGAGAATTACCCTTTCTAGAATTGCTGATTGGACGTCTGGCTGAAACCTGCGCATATTCTTAAGCATTTCCAATTGCTACAACGTATTTAATGGTGAGTCAGTTTTGTTAACAATGTGCTTTCTTAATAAAAAATGGGAATGTAAATACCTGCTCGTGAAGCTTGTGTTGATGGTGCATTTTATCCACAAACTCACCTGGCTTGAGTTCAGCCTCATCAATGGCCATCTCTTCCCTGTCAGTTTCGCTAAACAATGAATTTACTTTCATATGACAATTTGTAGTGTGCTATGCTGCAAAACTAAGGCAAAAAGGATATATGAAGAACTAAAAAACACATTTTTACCAGAACACTAAGAAATAACAAAATCTGAAATGGGAATCTGTCACGATATTTTCCAGTAAAATTAAGCTTCTTAGAGATTTTGAAGCAAGTTCACTATGGAAAAATATATATGGTTTGATTCCGCTCTCTTTCTATTCCAAAGTTTTTGTATATTTAGATTTAATTACCTAATACTTATGCAGAATAACCACTACTATGACATCAATAGATGTAGCTTGTCCAGCCGTGAGAAAACACTTCTTCCCTTTCTTCTATCATGTCTGAAAATACAAATGATTCTGCTACCTCCACTCAGCCCTCCACCCTGTCGTCTGCTTTCACACGACTCTCCTCTAGAACCACCAAAAATCATCCAGCCCAGATCACCACAATCCGGCTCAATGGTGACAATTTTCTATACTGGTCAGAATCGGTGAGAATTTACATTAGAGAAAGAGGGAAGATAGACTACCTAACAGGGGAAGTCCGTGAGCCAGCCACTACAAATCCATCCCACGCAACCTGGGATGCAAAAAATTCCATGATAAAGACCTGGTTGGTGAACTCTATGGAAGAGGAGATAAGCTCAAATTGCATGTGTTACTCTACTGCCAAAGAACTCTGGGAGAATGTGGCCCAAATGTATTCGGATATGGGTAACCAATCACAGGTTTATGAACTTTCCCTGAAACTTGGTGATATTAGTCAAGATAATGATTCTGTCACAAAATATTTTAATTTTTTGAAGAGAATATCGCAAGACCTAGACTTATTTAACGATCAAGAGTGGAAGTGTCCTGACGATGCTAGTAGAGATAAGAATATCGTTGATGCAAATAGAATTTTTAAATTTCTTGCTGGTCTTAATGGGGATTTTGACAAGGTAAGGGGTAGAAGTATTGGGAGAAGTCCCCTGCCTTCAATCCATGAAGCTTTCTCGGAAGTCCACCACGAAGAAACTCAAAGAGGAGTAATGCTCAACAAGAAATCCACTCCTACCAGCATACCTGAGACCTTGGCATTCAATTCTGAAGTTCATATCAACAAGCAGATGCTCCACATCCACAAAAGAATGAGGAGAAAACCCGGGTGTGATGTGATCATTGCAACAGGCCACGGCACACTAGAGAAACCTATTGGTATCTAGACAGGAAACCTGCATATTGGAAGCTACGGGACAAGCGCCAGCCACCTACTGCAAACACTGCTGCTGAACAGATCAACCCATTTAGCAAGGAGCAAATTGATCAATTTCTGAATCTACTAAACCCCAATTCGGCTACTGGTACTCCAAATTGTTCCCTGGTACATGAAGATAGAAAATTAAACCTTTGGATTATTGATTCCGGAGCTTCTAATCATATGCCAAATTTAGACCAATTATTTTATTCGTATAACCCATGTTCTGGCCATAAAAAGGTTCATATTGCGGACGGTAGTTTCTCTTCTATTGGTGAAAAAAGAAACATTAACCTGCCCAAGAATATAAGTCTTAAATCTGTACTCCACGTTTTGTGAATCTTCTTGTGTCTTTCAGGACCAGAAGTCGGGGATGTTGATTGAGAGAGCTAAAGAGATAGAAAAACCTTACTACTTTGCGAACACTATTCCTAATAATAAAAAGTTCAAGCTTACAACACTATGAGTTTGAACCCTGCATTAGAAAAAATAATGAAATAACATCTTAAATTAGGTCATCCAAGTTTTCCTTATTCAAGACATTTATTTCCTCATATGTTTAAGGGTGTTAATTGTGTCTTACTTCAATGTGAAACATGTTTTTTGACAAAAAGTCATCGAATAAATTTTGCTCCAAAATCATACTGTCCTTCAAAACCCCTTTTTCATGATCCATAGTGTTTGGGGATATTCAAAAATTAAAACATTATCTGGAAAAAGGGGTTTTGTGACTTTTAATGATGATCACACCAGAATATATTAGGTTTATCTTATAAGCAAGAAATCAGAAGTTGAAAAACTCTTTCAAGTTTTTTATAACATGATTGAAACTCAATTCAAAATATAAATATGCATCCTTTGAACAGGCAATGGAACTGAATATTTTAATGAATGTTTAGTGGAGTTTTTAATAAACAAAGGTATCATTATCAATCCATATGTCGTAACATTCCACGTCAAAATGAAATTGTTGAAAGAAAAAATAGACATTTACTTGAGGTTGCTCGGGCTATTATGTTTTCAATGAACATTCCTAAATATTTATGGGGGGACGTCATTTTAACAACATCATACTTAATAAATCGAATGCCGCTTGAGTTTTACAATATACAAATCCTCTAAACAAACTGACAAACGGTTTTTCAATTCTACGAATGTCTTCAAATATTCATTTTAAAATCTTTGAATGCACATTTTTGTTCATCTTCTAAATAAATTTCAATCAAAATTGGATCTAAAATCTGAAAAATGCATTTTTCTTGGATATGCTTCAAGCAAAAGACTGTCACAAAAAACTTACATTAGTATGGATGTGATCTTCATGCAAAAAATTACTTTTTTTCACAAAAATTCCACTTCAGGGGGAGTATAATGCAAATAGAGATGATTTTTAGCACATTTCTGATCCACTACCACAAATTGTTCTAACATGAAATACACCTGAATTTCTTAATAAAAATGAATCGGAAATAGTCATTGAAAGTAATAAAAACCAGAAGAATCCTAGTCAAAAGGCACCAGAAATTATCTTGCCCAACATAGCGGGAGAAATACTGCAGAATAAGATAACAGGAACTCTAGTTTATTCCAAGAAAAGACTTCGTAAAAGGAAAAATGTTATAATTGAATCTTTAGTTCCCTCCCAATCCAAAGAACCGAATAATGGTCCTCAAGAAACACAAGTAATTTCCAATCAAGACCTTATTTTTTCATCAACAGAAGCTCAAAATTCAGAGGTTATGAATCTGAATCTTCCTATAGCCTTTAGAAAAGGAACACGTTCTTGTACTACTAAACATCTTATTACAAAATATCTATCCTACAAAACAATCTCAAACAAACAATAGGTTTTTTTGTCAAAAATTTATAATTTGTCGGAACACAGAACAATACAGAAAGCACTTAGTAATTTGAATTGGAGAATAGCAGTAAAAAAAGAGATGAATACTTTATTAAAAAATGGAACATGAGAAGTTGTCACTTTGCCAAGAGACAAGTCTACTATTAGGTGTAAATGGGTTTTCACTGTTAAAGTCAAAACTGATGGGAGTGTCGAAAGATATAAAGCATGACTGGTAGCGAAAGGATTCACTCAGACTCAAGAAATTGACTATCAAGAGACATTTGCTCGGTAGCCAAGATAAATTCTATTCGTGTTCTACTGTCCATAACAGCAAATCGTGATTGGTCCTTACATTAGCTCGACGTTAAAAATGTCTTTTTAAACAGTGAATTAGAGGAGGTATTCATGGATCTTCCACCAGGATTTGAGAAGAAGTTTGGAGAAGCAAGGTGTGCATATTGAAGAAATCCTTGTATGGGCTCAAGCAATCTCCTCGCGCCTGATTTAAAAAGTTCGGAAAGGTGATTATAAAATATGGATATACTCAAAGTCAAGTTGATCATACTATATTCTACAAAATTCAGAAACTGGTAAACTTGATATACTTATTGTCTATGTCTATGATATTATCCTTTCAGGAGATGATGCTAGGGAAATTGAGACATTAAAAGAAAGATTGATCATAGAATTTGAGATTAAAAATCTTGGGCCGGTAAAGTATTTTCTTGGTATTGAATTTGCCAGATTAAATGAGGGGGTTTTTATTAATCAGCAGAAGTATGTACTCGACTTGCTCAGTAAAACTGAAATGCTTGGGTGCAAAGAAGCTGAAACCTCGATTGAACCAAATAAAAAGCTACAGGTGACAAATGAAATAGATGGTGTTAATAAAGAACTATATCAGAGATTGATGAGAAGGCTAATATACCTTTCACACTCGTCCTGATATAGCTTTCACTGTTAGTATTGTAAGTCAGTTTATCCAATCTCCAAACCCTCATCGCTTGGAGGCTGTGTATCAAAAAGGAACGTCTGGAAGAGGACTACTGTTCAAGAAAAATAAACTCTTACAGATAAAAACATTTACAGACTCAGATTGGGCTGGGAGTATTACAGATAGAAGATCAATCTCAGGGTATTGTACGTTTCTAGAAGGAAAATTAGTGACCTGGAGGAGTAAAAAGCAAGGTGTCGTGGCAAGAAGCAGTGTTGAAGCTGAATTGAGATATGTGGCTCACGGGATATGTGAAATTCAATGGATTAGAAAAATTCTTAAGGAGTTAAAAATTCATAGTCCACCACCAATGAATGTGTACTGTGATAATAAGTCTGCAATCGCCATAACCCACAATCCTATTCTTTATGATCGAACAAAGCACGTAGAGATAGACAAGCACTTTATCAAAGAAAAAATTGACAAAGGAGATATCTGCATGGTGTACATTTCTCCCCACAACCAAGCAGCAAATAGTCTAACGAAAGGTCTTCACAACAGACAGTTCAACAGTTTAGTGTGCAAGTTGACGCTAAAGGATATTTTCATTCCAACTTGAGGGGGAGTGTTGAAAATTCAAATTGATTTACAGCATTAATGGTTTTTCCTTTTATAGATTAATGTGTCGCTGTACAAATCTTGCATAATTAGCTATGTAATATAATATGAAATAATTGTAAGCAATTAGTTAATTTTCTTATTTAAGATATAAGCAATTATGTAATTTCCTTATTCAGGAGGTGGTCTTTGTACCTTGTAAAGCATCAAAGTATGAAGAAAGTATTTTCCTCTCTTTGTTTATGTTTTCAGCTCTATACAAACTAGATCAATCTAAGTGACTCTAATGAAGTTGACAATTTGAAGTAACAGTTTTTCTTAGCCCCTCTCGGTGGTCATAAGAAAATTGGAGTTTAGTATTACAACAAGTCCTCTAACCACGCAAAAAACCCGGTGTTTGCAAATTTTCCTAACGATCACACCAATCAAACAGTAATATTCTCAACTCTTAAGTAGTGTGTGTTAACCTAATTGTTCACTAGCCTACTCTCGTGATGTTATATCACGACCCATTTTAATTTCATAAGTTATTAGTTCAAGACTAAATTAAATTCAAAAGTTTAAACTATTAACTTATAATCAAATTACATACAATCACAAAACAAAAATTTCACAAAACTCATAAAATTCAATTAAAATGAGAGAAAAGTTTAAGTCCTACTCATTACAAATGAAAATAAAATAAATTTCATTGCAAAATTAAAATTTAAGAAAGTTAGAACGATCTCACCAATGTTCTCCATTGATTCCCATGAAATTACAGCAAAAACCTTGAATTTTATACTGCTTTGAGTGCAAAAATGGATACAACCTCACACTTAAACTTGTTCTCACTCAAGAGAACCCTTACTCACATTCACAACACTCCTTTGGATTCCTCATTTGAAATACTCTAGCTGCTCCCAAGTATACTCCTCCCTATCATTGGTCTTCAATCCCCTTTATTCTCTTCTCTTCCTCTTTAATGCTTCGTACCTTCCAATTCAAGCATCTCGGTTGAAACGACGCAAAATATCTCAAAACTGTAACCGGCAAAGGCATTGGCCCCTGGCACAAGGGTGTCTGTGGCTATTCTCGGACACCTGGACACCCAACTGCAAAGGGACACCACAATCTAGTGAGAGGGCGCTCTGGCAGCTCAGCTCAGCTCGTTTTGAGTCCAGTTCATATCATTCACTCCCCAAGTTGCCTAATCACTTGTTCATGCATATACAATCACAATACCATGAAAAGCATAAAAATATATAAATAAAAATAAAAATATCATAAAAACAATACATATATTTGATAAAAATCAAATATTCTCAAACTTAAACATTATTTTCCCTGAAATAATTTAATATTTAAGCTAAAATTTTTTAAAAATTAATGGTAGACTATAATTTAGATTGTTGTATTCTTTAGGAACGAGACAAATAAATAATTCAATATGAACAAATCTTTTCATAAGATTAAATTTTCTTAGAAATCCCTAATATCCCAATATAATTTATATCAACCTTTTCTTTATAAAATTAACCATAAATTACTTATATTTGGTTGATTAAAATAAAATTATTTCTCAAGTATATAAAATTCAAATTGACTAATCAACTAAACAATGTTAATTCAATCATTATCCTTTTGAATGCAACATTCTAAATTAGGAGTTAAAGAAATTTTTTATTCTTTGATTTTTAGAAAAGAAGATTGGTATCAACCTGCACAAATCTTCTCTTAAGATAAAACTTTTTTAGAAATCCCTAATATCCCAATATAATTTATATCAACTTTTTCTTTATAAAATTAACCATAAATTACTTATATTTGGTTGATTAAAATAAAATTATTTCTCAAGTTTATAAAATTCAAATTGACTAATCAACTAAACAATGTTAATTCAATCATTATCCTTTTGAATGCAAAATTCTAAATTAGGAGTTAAAGAAATTTTTATTCTTTGATTTTTAGAAAAGAAGACTAGTATCAATTTTTTATTCCAAGCTTACCTCAAGTTTCTGCCAATTGCAAGAAAAGATCTACCAAAAAGAAGAAAGGAATCTCACCGTCTTCTTTCATATCCAAAATAATTAAATCAGTTGGGAAAAAGAACTTATCAATCTTGACTAGGACAACCTCTATAACCCCAAAGGTAAAGCCTAAGAAAGATCAAATGATTGAAAGATCATAGTGGTAGGTTAAAACATTTCTAATCCTAGTCTGTCAAAATTTGAAAAGGAAGTGAATTTATGCTAGCTCCTAAATCACACAATGCATTTCCCATAAATTGGTCTCTTATAGTGCATGAGATGTTAAAAGCGCCCATATTTTTCAATTTTTGTGGAAGTTTTCTTTAAATTATAACACTATAATTCTTAGTAAATATCACAATTTCAAAATGGGAATATCTACTTTTTTTATTAAAAATCCATTCATAAATTTCATCTAATTGGCTATTTGTTCAAAAGCTTCCAAAAATGGAATGTTAATAGTGATTTTCTTGAACTCTTTTAAGAATTTAGAGAATTGTTGATCCAGTGTTTGCCTTATTATTCTCTGAGGAAAAGTGGTGGAGATCTCTCAAGTTTTTCCTAAGATATGAGGGTGTTTTTCCTGAGTCTTTTGAAGGATTTTCAATAGGTCTCTCAAACTCAAATTCTCATAATCTAGCTTTCTCTATGATTCCAACTCCTCCTCACTCCTAATTTTAATGAATTTGTACTGCTCTTCACCCTGATCCTTAGGATTTAGCTCAGTGTTGCTAGGCAATGCTCCTCGCATCTATGACTAAATGAGTTAGCTAATCGTCCTAATTGTGCCACTATATTCCTTATGGTTACAGCTTGACTCTGTAGTTAAATTCTCATATTCAAGATTAAGTTTTCCAAATTTTTCTCTTCTTCAAATTGAATATTTGAGATGAATCCAAAAGGATAATTAGACCTGTGGTCGAAGAAATTACTAACTTGATTGTTTGAGTTTTCTAGGATATTTTGTTGGATACTAACCCACTAATTGTTTACTACGTATTAGTTGTTATTCCAATTAAAATTAAGGTGATTTTTCTAAAAGGATTGTAGGTGTTATAATAAAAATTATTCGGTGTGTTATCGATTACATTCTAGGACTCCACAGGCACAACTCGGATCACAAATTATCCACAAGAATTTTTATCATTCATTAGTGATTTTGGTGTAAAATTTAATCTTCTTAGATATAACAGCTATATGTGTTGTTAAGATTGTTATAGTCATTATCATCATCATTAAAAGTCATCTCTTTATCTTCAATTTCAAATCTTTTAACATTCTTAAGCATTATCCATTCATCATCAGACATAATATCATCAACAGCAAACTGATTTATTTTATCACGGCCATTTCTATGTTGTAGCTTCAAGTGTCAATCTTTCAATTTTTTATTGAGCATAACATGACCTAACTTGTTCATTGGACCTATAATCAAACAATTTATTATTTTTGTATGCAGTTAATTGAATATGCTCCAATTACGCTCACATATGAAAGCTCAACAAGATAAAGAACTTATATAGCAAATGTTTTGAGTTTATGCACATCATCTCTAAATTGTGCCCACCAATATTTTAGAATTAAATCAAATAAAAATAAATTAACTTATTATGATTTGACATCTCTCCTAATATCGTTTTAGGGTTTGTGGATTTTTTTTTCACCAAAAATGTGGAAACAAGATAAATGAAACATGAAGCATAATACATGATTCTTTATGGCTTTTTCCAACATGGAAAATAACACACAACACAGAAAAAAAACAGCACAACAACTTTAAGTCAAAATCCTAACGGCTGAACTAAAATGTTCATAAAATTGAAATTTCAATATTATTCCCCAGGAACGATGCAATAAACTTGATACAGCTAAAAGGCTGTGAAGCATAAGCAATACACACAAATATATGCGTTGTTCAAATAGTATATGAAATTAAGTCCGTGTATCAATTCCACAAGAAATGAGTGAACTCCCAAAAGTCCACAAAAGTTCTAATCTATTGTTTTTGAGTCTAGCTTGAAAGTTCGAAATTTAGGGATTTTAATATTTCAAATCCTAATATTTCGAATCCTATTTTTTGTAAAATATAAAACATATAACTAATTTTGAGTTAAAATAATGAAGTTGACAATCAAGGACAATAGTTTTCCTTAGCATCTCATGGTAGTCATAAGAAAATTAAGGTTTCATATTACAGTTAGTCCCCTAACTATACAAAAATTCCAATTTTTGCAAATTTTCCTAATGATCGCACCATCCTAAGAGCAATATTCCTATTCTTTTACAGTAGTACATGTTAACCTAATTGTTTCACTAGCATATTCCCGTAATACTAGATCATGATTTATTTTAATTTCCTAAGTTATTAATTTAGGAATAAATTAAATTCAAAATGTTAAAATATTAACTAATAATCAAATTACACACAAGCATATAACTAAGATTTCACCAACTTGCATAAAATCAAATTTAAAGGAGAAAAAGGTTTAAGTCCTACTCGTTACAGATGAAAAAAAAAATAAATTCCATTGTAAAATTGAAGTTTAAGAAAGAACAATCTCACTGATGTTCTCCACTGATTCTTATGAAATTACAACAAAATTATTGAGTTTTACACCATTTTAGGTACAAAAAAGGATACACACTCATGCTTACACTTGTTCTCACTAAGGAGAACACTCACTCATGCTCATAACACTACTTTGAATTCCTCCCTTGAAATGTTCTTACTACTCCCAAGTATTCTCCTTTTCCATGTCACTGATCTTCAATCCCCTCTACTCTCTCTTACAGCTTTGTATCTTCCAATTTAAGCATTTGAGCCGAAACAACGTAAAAGAAACATCTCAAAACGGTAGCCCCTCATAAGCATTTGGTCTCTAGCGCCTGGGTGTTGATCTCTAGCGCCTAGGCGCCTGTGGCTCCATCCTTGGGCACCTGGGCACCCAGAATTGGCATTAGAGCACCAGTTTCTCCGTCTACTAGGGCCTAAGCGCCCAAGACTGGGGTCCAGGCGTTGGGACAGGCAAAGGGTGCCCGAGTCTAGTGAGGGGGCACTCAGTCAGCTCAATTCAACCAGTTTTGAGTCGATTTCATCTCATTTGATCATCTCTACCTAATCACCTATTCATTGCATATACAACCACAAGTACCGTGAAAAACATAAAAATACATAAATAAAGATAAAAATATCATAAAAATAACACGTATATTTAATACACATCACCTTGCCATTGTCACACGTGAGGCAAGCACACATGAGGCAAGAGTGTATTCATCCTCCTAAAATCACTTGAAGATTTTCTTTAGAGCATTCAACTTCATGGCCAAGGACAAAAAAAAAAAGAATATGTTGAGAACTGAAGAGATCTAAAGAGAAGATCAAGATCCATAGAAAGAGAAAAAAACATAAAAGAGTTCAAATGGAGGCCAAGACTATTTATGAGTGAAGAAAAGTTACAATTTCAAGAAATCTCAATTCAAGAATATTTTGAGAATTGTTTCGCTTTAAAAATGGCAATACTGTTATTAATATTACTCGAAGAGTTATCATCATTATTTATCTCTATGGTTGACTCAGCTAAATGCCTTGTTTTAGCATGGTCCTCAGGGCAAAAAGCCATTTAAATAAAGATTTCAACTGGTCTTGACAAAGACATCTACTAATTCGCTCAACCTCTCGAGAGCCCTCTAAAAGAGAAAAATGTTCCTTGAAGAAAACTAGAAACTGTCTCTTCAAAATCTTGTTATTATAATCTAACCCAAGAAGTCTGTGATGAACCTGCAAAAGTTGCCTCTAGATCTACTATTTTCTTGTTCCTTTGTCCTTGACCTTCACCTAAAAGCATGCTCATGGTACAATATGCTACAAAAGCACTTGAGGAAATGAATAAAGTTCTCGAAATTTGTCATCTACTTTCACAAAAAAGATAGAACTATTATATGTTTAAGGACTATCTTCTAGTCACCCAGCTCAGCAGTCACCAGGACGATTTCCTCTATTGGCATTATCAAAGACGTTGGAGCCACCTCAAAATAACAAAATATATTATTAAAATTAAAAATTAACGTAAACATAATAGCAACGACTTACTATATATACCAATGCAAAAAGATTTTCAGCACTGCAGAAAAAACTCAGCTGCGAAGACTTGCAAATTACATCCAGAGAAGCCTCCTCCATGGGTTTAACAAAAAACAATAATGGAACATAAATGACTTAATTCTCCTCTTACTCANCTACTATTTTCTTGTTCCTTTGTCCTTGACCTTCACCTAAAAGCATGCTCATGGTACAATGAATAAAGTTCTTGAGGAAATGAATAAAGTTCTCAAAATTTGTCATCTACATTCACAAAAAAGATAGAACTATTATATGTTTAAGGACTATCTTCTAGTCACCCAGCTCAGCAGTCACTAGGACGATTTCCTCTATTGGCATTATCAAACACGTTANCTACTATTTTCTTGTTCCTTTGTCCTTGACCTTCACCTAAAAGCATGCTCATGGTACAATGAATAAAGTTCTCAAAATTTGTCATCTACTTTCACAAAAACGATAAACTATTATATGTTTAAGGACTATTTTCTAGTCACCCAGGTCAGCAGTCACTAGGACGATTTCCTCTATTGGCATTATCAAAGACGTTGGAGCCACCTCAAAATAACAAAATATATTATTAAAATTAAAAATTAACGTAAGCATAATAGCAACGACTTACTATATATACCAATGCAAGAAGATTTTCAGCACTGCAGAGAAAACTCAGCTGTGAAGACTTGCAAATAACAAAAAACAATAATGGAACATAAATGACTTAATTCTCCTCTTACTCGCCTCAGCAATCTAAAATTTAACTTTCTGCCCTTCTTTTCCAAACCCTCATCCTTTTTTCATCCTCGTCTCTCAAGAATACTCGCCATTATAACATCTTTAATATTTCATTTTCATCTTCTGTGATGCATATTTTTACGTCTATAGAGCTCAAACACTGTAGTAAGAAGACCATCCAAAGTGCAGGTAACCCTTTCACCGAGAAAAGAAGGATTATTTATAGGAGGATGATCATGCTAATATGGGCAAAGCTTCATAAAATGCCTAATAAATATAAATTTCAAAACTGATAGCATCTTAAATAATGCCACATATTTTTTTTTAGCATATATACATATTACACTACTAACTCATATTTTACCCAAAAAAAAATAAGTTTACATACATACCACACAATTCTTATGTATTTACATATGAAACACCTAAAGTGTGATACATTTCTAATACCTTAGTGTCAAAAAGCCATTCAAGAAAAGGAGCATTTCATTTTTAAATTCTAGTAATATTGATATTTTTTATGTGATATTAAAGATTTGAGCGTTAATACAAAAGTATCACACTTTTGTGATATGTTTTAGATGTGTAAATACAAAAGAATTGTGTGATATGTCTGTAAATGACCAAAAAAAAAATAAAACAACAAACTTGGCATGGAGAAGTAAAATGTGCTCTCAAGGCAAGTACCAAGTAAAAATTTCATTTTTCATCAAGAAAGATAATTTTATTGCTATACATTTATAATACCTTAGTGTCAAAAACCCATGCAAGAAAAGGAGCATTTCATTTTTAAATTTTAGTAATATTGATATTTTTTATGTGATATTAAAGATTTGAGTGTTATGTATGTAAATATGAAAGTTTAGGTTTTAGATGTGTAAATACAAAAGAATTGTGTGATATGTCTGTAAATGACCAAAAAAAATAAGACAACAAACTTGGCACGGAGAAGTAAAATGTGCTCTCAAGGCAAGTACTAAGTAAAAATTTCATTTATCATCAAGATAGATAATTTTATTGCTATCATTCTCTTGTTCTTCTATCATTTGACTTCCAAAGATATGCGAAAATTGAAAAATTAAATGTATACTCAAATATTCTAGCGATGAACTCGATAGCTGAGTTCAAGATGACTTGCCACTCGGGTTCAAACTGAACTCACAAACTCTATTCGAGACAGATTTGTCAGTCAAACTTAAGGAGAACTCATAAAGAACTTGCCGGATTCATGATGAGCTCACCAATCAAGTCATGCTCAGACACAGTTGCACAAGCTTATAGCTAATTGGCGAGCTCTTTGGAGGAATCGGCCACTTCCTCCTAATCGGACAATTATAGATTTGAGTTCCTACTCAAGTTATACATCTCTTATAATTTATGCCGAGTAACCAATGGCCATCACTTTTTACCACTTATTATGCATTTATACCATTATGTAGCTCTTTCTATGGCTGTTAAACTTCAATCGAAAGTTATAAAAAAAGGCTCACAGGAAGAATCCAAGGTAATATAATCTAGCGTTAGGTTGCTTCCACTGCCTGCTTCACAAGTCACAAATGTAGTCTTCAATCAATAGGTGGTTCGGATGATCAGTTGCCGTTTAAATTGAATTAAGGGAAGAACTGATGTCCTGAACTTGAGTTCCAACAAGAAGGCAGAACCACCAAAAAGGAAGTTAGAGATGAAGTGCAAAATTCATGAACTTAAATCTCCATAAGAACTAGACTAATTGAAGTGGAGAAACAAANGGATAGTCTAGGCACATACACCTATCCCAGGTTAGTCTGGGTATAAAAATCTAGTTTAGTCTACGCACCCTAACTAGCTCTAAGGACTGAGACCTATAAAACAAACAAGCCTACCCCTCGAAGCTAGAGGGAATAACCTAGAAGAATGTAACCCATGGTTACGAACGAATGTATTTCAGACTACTTCGAGACTAAAAATCCTCTAAGCTACGACATTTAAGATAGATTCCTGGTTATGAGGTTGATCATAGTGGATGGATATCAATGTGCCTGGGACGACGGAAAGACATGGACATCTTGATCGGGTAGATTATTCCCAAGGTCTAGGTTAGTCCACCTATCAGGATTCCTTATAGAATCAAGGGTTTCATTTTCCACTAAGAAATCTTTCTTACTGATACACCTAAAATATATAGCATTTATGTACATTTTTATATCTATTTTTGATGATATTGCACTTTAATGGAAGATATTTGTGTTTTTTCTTTCAGGTACAATTAAATGAATGAAAAATGGTGAAATGAGTGAAAAATGATCCAATTTGGAGTAAAAATGAAGAAGATGTGCAAATGAACTGTGACGCCTAAGCGCCCAGGACTGGAGCTTAAGTAAATTAATGGTAAAAATCACATAAGATTGTATGGATGAGAATGTAATTCATATAATTGAGTGCAAATAGATAGGGAAATAAATTTTGAAGAGTGTAAGCTATAGGACTTTAAAGTGACAAGCTAAAGCCACCAATTCGATTTATTGTTTTAGGTCTTGATACGAGATGTTAGCCCCCGAGTGAAGGGAAAAGAGGAAACTCTTAAGTGAGAGCTAATATCTTTCCTACCTAGCCCGTCTTTAGGACTATTCAAACTATAGATTAGTCAATATTATTTATAACATCTCTAGTAAGGAAAAAAAATAATATTGCTCATATTTAGCACAACACAATTTGAACACTTTCACAACAGAATTTTTATACTTGTTACTGATTAATGACAAAGAAAAAAATATTTTATTTACATTGTCTTCATCTTACAAAAATCTAGTTAAATTTAGTTGGTTGTTTACTTTATTTTCAATTATAAAAATTTACAAAAAAGAATCGAACTTCCATTCATATTATAGTATCTATAGTTTGAGTAAGAATATTTTTCAAAATAGAATTAGTTATCTAATTTCTTTTTAAAAATTTTTAGTTCTCTCTGTGGGTTCGATATTTGGAGCTTAATCAAAAATTTCTATATCACTTGATAACGATACATATACTTGCGTAGTATCTCAATATTTAAATATAATAGCTGCACTCTTATTTGCTTCGGAGTCCAATGTTGTACAGAAATAAATATAAATAAAGAAAATTGAAAATATAACTACACATACTTCGTAGTACTGTCATAAAAGTAGGGATCAAGTTTTTGACGTCGTTGTCGGGGAGTAAAAAAATTTTTGAAGGAATTTTTAGGAAAGTAAATTTTTATTTTAGAAAGCCTTATTTAAACTTTTAGATTTATTACAGAGATATTTAAGTTTTGTTTTTATATAAGTTCTTGTTCGTGTAATTTTATTTTATATCATTTTATAGTAATGTATTTGTAGTTCAAGTTCTAAATGACCAGTGCCCTACGATTCTGAATTAGAAAGAATAATAAAAAAAATTTTAAAAATCAAAAATAGTTTAAGTAAAAATATTTTTCAAAGTAGAATTTTATATTTAATTTCTTCTTAAAAATTTGTAGTTCTCCCTGTGGGTATGATATTTGAGTTTAATCAAAAAGTTTTATATCACTTGATAACGATATGTATACTTACGTAGTATCTCAATATTTAAATATAATTGTTGCACTCTTATTTGCTTCGGAGTAAATTTTTGACACCGTTGTAAAGAAAAAATATAAGTAAAGAAAATTAAGAATATAACCACACACTTCGTAGTACTGTCATAAAAGTCAGGATCAAGTTTTTTGTGCCATTATCGGGGAGTAAGAAAATTTTTTAAAAAATNACTATCAATGAAACATGCGAAGCAATCAATTCAAAATCCAGTTTAAACAAGCATTATATCCATACTGAACATGGCAAAAAAACATTAGCTTGTAATATGATACCTGAATCATTCGCTGGACCAGACAGTACTTTATATGATATAGAGGCTCAGAAGCAAGAACCAATACATGGAAATCATAGTGAGACATGATAACTTATCCATGTAACGAGCACAAGGATAAGTATATACCGCAATGCTAAAATAAATCCCACTAAGATAGGCGAAGACATGACACTCTGGCTGGCGAGCCACAGCCTGCTGTAGCCTTTCTCGTCGCACCTAGAGGAGAGCTCTCCACTTCAAGCTCTCAGCTTCCTTTGTGGAGCNAAATCCCACTAAGATAGGCGAAGACATGACACTCTGGCTGGCGAGCCACAGCCTGCTGTAGCCTTTCTCGTCACACCTAGAGGAGAGCTCTCCTCTTCAAGCTCTCAGCTTCCTTTGTGGAGCCCTCCTCTTTATACTCACCAAATAAAGCCACAGCTCTCCTCCTTCGCACACCTCATGTAGCCAGGCCGCCAGCAAAGCCTGATTGAGAACTGAGCAGCCCCTCTCCCCTCTCTTCTTGGTTCGCTACAGTGTTGAAGCACCCCCTTTCCAAGCGTGCTACATGTAACTTTGTAGATCTAGCCTTATGGCTATTTCTCCAACTAGGGGTGGAGCTCCCAAAGATCTTTCATCCAGATCTACTCCAAATGGTGCCTTTGGTAAATTTCATTTTTACTTTCAATATTATTTTCATAAACTTCCAAAATATAAAAGAGCCACTAAAATCTAGAAATAACAACATAATTTGGAGACCACATTTCAAACCAGTACTGACAATATATCACTATCTGAAGGAATCAGTAAAAATAAACTATCATCATAAATACCTAACAGCAGTTATCATCCTCCTGTAAACCAAGTCTCTTCTACCAGATATATCAATCTAAAGTTTTCTTGTCTTGAAAGAAACTAATAATTGCAATAATAAGTTTGACTTAATGAACAATTTTAAATTATTATGTCAATATAGTTTAGGCACCAAATTTACTGTTGCAATTATTAGTCACAGTGGACAGATAGTCTAGGCACATACACATATCCCAGGTTAGTCTGGGTAAAAAAATCTAGTTTAGTCTACGCACCCTAGCTAGCTCTAAGGATTGAGACCTATAAAACAAACAAGCCTACCCCCCGAAGCTAGAGGGAATAGCCTAGAAGAATGTAACCCATGGTTACGGACGAATGTATTTCAGACTACTTCGAGACTAAAAATCCTCTAAGCTACGACATTTAAGATAGATTCCTGGTTATGAGGTTGATCATAGTGGATGGATATCAATGTGCCTGGGACGACGGAAAGACATGGACATCGATCGGGTACATTATTCCCAAGGTCTAGGTTAGTCCACCTATCAGGATTTCTTATAGAATCAAGGGTTTCATTTTCCACTAAGAAATCTTTCTTACTGATAGACCTAAAATATATAGCATTTATGTACACATTTTTATATCTATTTTTGATGATATTGTATTTTAATGGAAGGTATTTGTGTTTTTTTCTTTCAGGTACAATTAAATGAATGAAAAATGGTGAAATGAGTGAAAAATGATCAAATTTGGAGTAAAAATGAAGAAGACGTGCAAATGAACTGTGGCGCCTAAGCGCCCAGGACTGGAGCTTAAGTAAATTAATGGTAAGAATCACATAAGATTGTATGGATGAGAATGTAATTCACATGATTGAGTGCAAATAGATAGAGAAATAAATTTTAAAGAGTGTAAGCTATAGGACTTTAGAGTGACAGGCTAAAGCCACCAATTTGATTTATTGTTTTAGGTCTTGATACGAGATGTTAGCCCCTGGGCGAAGGGAGAAGAGGAAACTCTTAAGTGAGAGCTAATATTTTTCCTACCTAGTCCGTCTTTAGGACTATTCAAACTATAGATTAGTCAATATTCTTTATAACATCTCTAATAAGTAGGAAAAATAATTTTGCTCCTATTTAGCACAACACAATTTGAATACTTTCACAACCGAATTTTTATACTTGTTACTGATTAATGACAAAGAAAAAAATATTTTATTTATATTATCTTCATCTTACAAAAATCTAATTAAATTTAGTTGGTTGTTTACTTTATTTTCAATTATAAAAAAATTACAAAAAAGAATCGAACTTCCATTCCTATTATAGCATCTATAGTTTGAGTAAGAATATTTTTCAAAATAGAATTAGTTATCTAATTTCTTCTTAAAAATTTTTAGTTCTCTCTGTGGGTTCGATATTTGGAGCTTAATCAAAAATTTCTATATCACTTGATAACGATACATATACTTGCGTAGTATCTCAATATTTAAATATAATAGCTGCACTCTTATTTGCTTCGGAGTCCAATGTTGTAAAGAAATAAATATAAGTAAAGAAAATTGAGAATATAACTACACATACTTCGTAGTATTGTCATAAAAGTAGGGATCAAGTTTTTGACGTCGTTGTCGGGGAGTAAAAAATTTTTTGAAGGAATTTTTAGGAAAGTAAATTTTTATTGTAGAAAGTCTTATTTAAACTTTTAGATTTATTACAGAGATATTTTAGTTTTGTTTTTATATAAGTTCTTGTTCGTGTGATTTTATTTTATATCGTTTTATAGTAATGTATGTATAGTTCAAGTTCTAAATGACCAGTGCCCTGCGATTCTGAATTAGAAAGAATAATAAAAAAAAATTAAAAAATCAAAAATAGTTTGAGTAAAAATATTTTTCAAAGTATAATTTGATATTTAATTTCTTCTTAAAAATTTGTAGTTCTCCCTGTGGGTTTGATATTTGAGTTTAATCAAAAAATTTTATATCACTTGATAACGATATTTATACTTACGTAGTATCCCAATATTTAAATATAATTGTTGCACTCTTATTTGCTTCGGAGTAAGTTTTTGGCACCGTTGTAAACAAAGAATATAAGTAAAGAAAATTAAGAATATAATCACAGACTTCGTAGTACCGTCATAAAAGTCAGGATCAAGTTTTTTGCGCCATTGTCGGGGAGTAAGAAAATTTTTTAAGGAAATTTTGGGAAAATAATTTTCTATTTTTAGAAAGTTTTATTTAAACATTTAGATTTATTACAAGATCATTGTAGTGTTGTTTTTATATAAGTTTTTTTTCGTGTGATTTTAATTTATGTTGTCTTGTAGTAATGTATGCGTAGTTCAAATTCTAAAGAAACAGTGTCCTACGATTCTGAATTAGAAAGAAATATCAAAAAAATATAAATAAAAATGGAAAAAGATAAAAAAATTTCAAGAAATGACAAATCAAAATAATCAAAATACTGAAATTAATCAAGAAAAGGAAGTTCAAACATAACAAGATTGTTGCACATAGTGAGGAGTACGGTGCTATAATTCAAAAAAAAAAAACTTTCTGAAAAGCTTAAAGATCTTAGTAGCGTCACAATTCCATGTGCAATAGGAGACAGATTTTATGAGAAAATTTTATATGATTTAGGTGCAAGCATTAAAATTATGTCATTATCAATATTTAAAAGACTAGGATTAGGAGAAATATCCCCTACTATTGTAACTTTACAGTTAACAGATCGTTCAATAGCATATACTAAAAGAGTTATAGAAGATGTTTTAGTGAAAGTGAACCGATTTATCTTTTATGTTAATTTCATTATGCTAAATATGAAAGAAGATAAGGAGATATCTATCATTTTAGGGAGACATTTCCTAGCGACAGGAAGAGCAATGATAGATGAGCAGAAATAGAAATTAACTATGCGTGTCAATGATCATAGTTACTTTTAATATTTCAAAATCAAAGAAGTATCTTGCAAAAGATAAAAATGATGAATGTTACAGAAAGAATATACTAAGATATCTAAGTGAATGTCATTTCAAAACAACTTATGAAGAGAAATCTGAAATGAAAGAGTTGGAACATGAGCCAGAAGAGGAATTAGAGCAATTTGAAGATTTTTATAAGAAATATTCAAATTATATTCGAGAAGTTTTAAAGTTTTGACACAACAGAAAAAGATAATTTTTTTTGTCCATCGATTGAAAAACCTTATGAACTTGAGTTGAAGTTACTTCTTAAACATTTAAAATATTTTTTTAGATGATTCCTCAACATTACCGGTTATAAATTCCTCAAATTTAACTATAAAAGAAAAAGAAAATTTAATGAAAATTTTAAAGAATTATAGGAAAGCATTTGGATGGACAATTGCTGATATTAAAGAAATCAATCATTCAATTTATATGCATATAATTCATATGGAAGAGAACTCTAAACAATGACTGATCCTCAAAGGAGATTGAATCTTGTTATGAAAAAAATTGTTAAGAAAGAAATTTTAAAGTGGTTAGATATTGAAATTATCTACCCTATTTCAAATAGTGCATGAGTTAGCCTAATTCACTGTTCCTAAGAGAGGATGAGTGATTGTGACTATGAATGAACATGACGAGTTAATACCAACAAGGCAGGTCACAGAGTAGAGAATATGCATAAATTATAAAAAATTAAATCTCGTCACTAGGAAAAATCATTTTTCACTACCCTTTCTAGATCAAATGTTGGATAGACTAGCTGGGCATAAATACTTTTATTTTTTAGATTAATATATCGGTTATCACCAAATACAAATAGCTCCTCATATGGAAGAGAACTTCAAACCAGGGCTGATCCTCAAAGAAGATTGAATCTTGTTATGAAAGAAATTGATAAGAATGAAATTTTAAAGTTGTTAGATGTTGGACTTATCTACCCTATTTCAGATAGTGCATGCATTAGTCCATTCACTGTGTTCTTAAGAAAGGATGAGTGACTGTGACTATGAATGCACATAACGGGTTAATACCAACAAGAAAAGTCACAGGGTGGAGAATATGCATAGATTATAGAAAATTAAATCTCGTCACTAGGAAAGATCATTTTTCACTACCCTTGCTAGATCAAATGTTGGATAGACTAGCTGAACATAATTATTTTTGTTTTCTGAATGGATATATTAGTTATCACCAAATACAAATAACTTTTGAGGACCAAGAAAAATCAACTTTTTCTGGTCCTTATGTTACATTTATTTTTAGAAGAATGCATTTGGTTTATGTAATGCCTCTACTATATTTCAAATATGTATGATGGTTATTTTCTGTGATTTAATTAAAAAAAGGATTAAAATTTTTATGGATGATTTTCAGTATTTGGAACTTCATTTGAATTATGTTTAGAACATTTATCAAGAGTTCTTAAGCATCGTGAAGAAACAAATTTAGTTCTTAATTGAGAAAAATGTCAATTTATGACAGCAGGAGGAATTGTTTTAGGACATCATATATAAAAAAATTGTATGGAAGTAGATCTTGCAAAAATTCAAGTGATCACTAATTTACCTCAATCAACAAATGTGAAGGAAATTAAGAGTTTTTTAGGTCGTGCTAGATTCTACCGGCGATATATTAAATACTTATAAAAAATTGCTAAGTCTCTATGTTATTTACTCGAAAAAGATGAAATTTTTAATTTTGATAAGCAGTGCCTATAATTTGTTGAGTTATTAAAAGAAAAATTAATCACTACACCAATTTATGTTTCAACAGATTGAGAAAAACATTTTGAATTAATGTGTGATGCAAGTAACTATGTTATTTGAGCTTGTTTTAAAACAAGAGCATGATAATATTTTCAAAGTAATTTACTATGTTAATAGAACTCTTAATGAAACTAAAATTAGTTAACCACAATTGAGAAAGAGTTATTAACAATAGTATATGTTTTTGATAAATTCTGATCATACTTAATTGAAACAAAATGTGTTATGCATATTAATCATTCTGCTATTAAATACTTAATGAAAAAGAAGAATGCAAAACCAAGACTGATAAGATGGATTCTTCTTATGCAAGAATTTGACTTTGAAATAGTAAATAAGAAGGGAGCTGATAATCAAATTACTGATCATCTGTCCAGACTTGAATTAGATAAATCGCTCTATTTTGAAAAAGAAATTAATGAACAGTTTTCAGATGAAGAATTGTTCATTATTAATGAGTGGTGTATTTCATGATATGTCGATATTATGAACTTTATTATTAGTGATATTATATTATATAGTCTGACATACCAATAAAAGAAAAACTTTTTTATCTTAAGCTAAGACTTATTTTTGTGTTGATCTATTTATATAAATAAGGAAATAATCTATTTATTCGAAGATATGTGCTTTTAGAAGTAACTTATGAAATTATTCAAAAATGTCATAATTTTGATTTTGGAGATATTTTGGTGTTGATAAAACAGCTTACAAAATTTTACAATCTAGATTTTATTGACCTACAATCTTTAGAGATGTTAATGCTTATATCAAAACTTGTGATTAATGTCCACGTGCAGACAATATTTCTAGAAGAAATAAGATGTCCCTTAGGTATTTGTTGGAAGTTGAGATATTTGATGTTTGGGATTAAATTTCATGAGAAAATTTATACCATCTTTTGAAAAAATATATATATTATTAGTAGTAGACTATGTATCCAAATGGATAGAAGTTGTTGCTTTACCTTGATGTGATGTTCAAAGTGTTGTAAAATTTTTAAGAATGAACATATTTTATAGATTTGAGATGCCGATAGTGATCATAACTGACGGAAAAGTCATTTCAGAAATACAATAATGAAAAAATTATTAAAAAAATATCATATCAACCATTGAATTGCTACTGCTTATCATCCTCAGATAAATGGTTTGGCTTAATTATCAAATCATGAAATTAAAAAAATTTGTGAATCCAACAAAAATGGATTGGTCAACCAAATTTGATTAGATTTTGTGGGCTTATAGGACTGCATATAAAACTCATATAGAAATGTTCTCATATAAACTAATATTGGGAAAACTTGTGAGAGTTCTAAGATTTATAAAGAAAAGATAAAGATCTGGCATGATCCGAGAATTCTTACAAAAAATTTTAAGCTAGACAATAAGTTTTGCTATAAAATGTAAGATTGAGATTATTTCCAGGAAAACTTAAGTCCAGGTGAATGAGCCCATTTGTTGTGATAAAAGTTTATCCCTATAGAGCTGTGAATATCAAAGATCCTAAAACTGAGAAAATATTCAAATTGAATAGCCACAGGCTGAAACCCTATTACTTAGGGGATCAACTTAAATTAAATGATCTTATGTTATTGGGTCAACCAGAAAAAAAATTAGTTACGTCGGGCTGACGACGCTAAACCAAGCACTTTGTGGGAGGCAACATATAGTTATCAGTGTGTTTCTGTTTTAAATGTTATGTTATTGTATTTGATTAAGAAAAATGTGGTAATATTTTGAATATATAATGATTTAGTGATGATTCTAAAACGTTAATTGATGATTTAGACGTGTTAAAATGTATATTTGGACGTTAAACAGATCTGTGTTAAATTAAGCACCGGCGCTTAAGCGCGGCAATTAACAAAACGTGCTAAATTAAGTTTCTAGAAGAATTAAACGTGATTAAGTGGGTTTAAACGAGGTTTAGTGGTTTGAGAACATGTGTAGTGGGTCTAGGCTTCATCCAAAGCCTCTAAATAGTATAAAATGAAGAGAATTCTCACTCCATTTCAAATTTTCATCGTAAAGTCTAAGTGAAGAGTATGAGAAATTACAAAAATGTCTTCTTCGGAGATTGAAATGAAGAAGAAAGAAGAAGCCGTGAAGAAATACTAACGCAAATTTGGAGCATATCGATGACAACGTAAGATGCAATTTAGCCATACAAATTTTATTGAAGCGATCAAGGCGGTGTACTTGAAAAACAAATGGATCGAACAAGACTAAAATAGAGTTCTTCACCACTGTCCATTCTATCAGATCTATATTCCAAATGCCCCAAGAGAAACTAATGAAAGGTCTGATTATGTTCCACCGGAAGGAGAATGGAATTAAGTTCTAGAGTCTAGTTGTTTGTTTGATGTTAGTGTTTGTTTGTTTTAGGTGTCTTGATGTTAGTGTTAAAGTTGTTTTAGGTCTTTTTATGTTGAATTTGTTTAGCATTTAAAGTATGTGTTTAGCAGTTATCTCATCCAAGGCTCTTTGGATTGAGAAATTACGTGTCAAAAGTGTTTGTATTTGTTTGTATAAAATTTTATGTTATTTTGTGTTGAATTGAATTTGTGAAAATTAGTGAATTTTAAGAAAGAGGAGAATTTAAGGATAAGAAAATAATTATTAAGATTTATAAGACCATTTAGGCGTGGTTGACTTAGGCTAAATGTGCATTTCACTTCTAAATCGAAAATATCAAGATTTGTGCATGGGCACCTAAGCGCTAAAACCCAGCGCTTAAGCGCTGGTTACCCGAGAGGTAGGCGCTTAAGCACCAAACCAGTAGCGCTGAAGCGCCGGTTCACTTAAACTGGTTCGCGAACGGTTAAAGATGAAAATTTGAGCCAAAAAACGTCATTTCTACCCCGACCGTCACCTTCCTCAAGAGATTGCAAATTTGGGACCTATGGCTCATAAAGTGAAGATTTATTGATGAAATTAAGTCAAATTTGCTAGATTACATCTTCTCAATGTGAGAGCTTCACTTCTATGAAAAAAAATTTTATTTTCAACATATATTTTGAGTACATTTGGGATTTATTCGAAAATTACTATTCATGATGAAAATTTAAGAAAAATCTATGAAAAATACAAGGAAATAATAGTTGAAGCTTTTGGAAGTTAAGTTTAGTGATTTAGACTTGAGATTATGATTAATTGTAAATTTTATGTGATTTTTAGAAATGACACCAAAAATGAAGAGGAGCAAGGGGAAGTCCAACTTCGATTCCAGTAAATTTATTAGTTTGAAAGCTCAGGATAGATATACTTAAGCGATGCAATCAAGAAAATTGATTCCTGAGTGTTGTTTCAAAAATCCGGGTGGAGCAGTTGAGGATTTAATAGTTCGCCGACAGTGGTAACGATTCTGCTGTTTTTCTATTGTAGTTGTCATTTCTATTGTTTGAGAGTTCTATGTCAATCTCCTAGAAGCAGAGGAATATCAAGTTATGGTCAGAGAAAAATCAATAATTGTTTCTCCTGAGGTAATAAATTCATTTTACCAGCTGCCCCCAAGTGCATTTTGTTTTTATTCAAATTATAATCTGATTGAGAAGTTAGATGAGATTATATCTTCAATGATTGTGGGAAGAGGATATGGAAAATAACAAATGAAATGAGAATAATTTTTTCTGCGTCAAAGCTTGATGCCACGGCAAAAGCGTGACACTATTTTATTTCAGCTTGTCTGCTCCCTACCAATCATCTCAGTGAAGTTATAAGAGAAAGAGTCACTCTGAACTATTGTATTCATCAGTTTAAGTCAATCGATATTAGATCTTTGATCTATCGGACGATCGCTAGTTCTACTGCAGCTACAACTACTACAGGTTTGAGATTCGCATCTTTAATATTTTCTTTATGTGAGCAGACTGGTGTTAGATTTGATAGTTTAGAAAAGAATCTACAGCCTCTAAAGCCTATCACAAGTGTCAATGTAAAATCTTATTCAGAACATTCTATATTTGACTGGAGAGGAGGATTTTTTAGAAATTTTGGTGCTTTTACTTCTCGTGCTTCTACTTCACGAGCATCTAAATCGCAAGGTCAGTCTATTAGTTTTGATTCGCAGACACATTTAATGCAAAGGATGTTAGATAACATCAACTATACTGTGGATAATATACTTAATTTGGAGAACTATGTAGATCATATTGATAATTATATGAAGAGACAATGTGACTATGAAGAAAAATTCTACTATCTTTGGAAAATCTTATTAGGGGTGACTAAAGTGTGGTTTTTCCTTCATATCCATATTACCCTTCATATGAGCCTACTACTTTTTGGGATAGCGATGATGATGAGGGGGAGGATTGATTTGAGTAATTTAATTTTATAATTGGGAACTTTATGTGTTATAGTTGTATTGAACTGCTACTCTATAATGCGTTGTAATTGTTTAGACTGCTGTGATTTTTTGTGTTGTTATTTGTTGTGTTAGATACTGTTGTGATGCATTTGTGTTGTTGTGAGTAGTTATATTTTATTTTTGTGGTAGTAATTGTGTTAACAGTGTTGTTTAGTGTATTTTGATGGTTAGTGTAGAACTTGTTCCAGAGATATTAGGAAGGATTAGAATATTACTAACTTTTACTTTAAATTTTCAGTTTACTACCATATATTTTTTAATGTTGCAGTTGTGAATTTATGTTAGTATGTGTTTATTTGCTTTTATGTTATCCTCCACTGCATAGAAGTCTGATGAATCTCATATATGTTGAAGTTAAGTTAATATTTGATCAATTAATTTTTACTCCTGTTTTTAATTTTTGTACTTGTATATTTAGAGTTGAAAATTTCTGTAAGCACGTTATTTATAGTTTTCATTATTGCAAATATATATGATGTTAAAATGTTCTATCTTACTAAAAATAATTAAGTTTGGGGGTGAAAAACAAATTTCCAGAACCTGAATTTTATTTGTTCTCAAATGAGCAACAAATAAATTTGATGTTGATTTGAAAAAAAATGATTATGTATACGAAGTTATATTAGGGAAGTAAAATTTTGAATATAGAAATGAGTAAAAAAATTTAGTTAAAACCTATAGCAGTGAAGAAAAACTTAAAGTTAAAAATTTTTAGTGTAGAAATGATAAATATTGTGTAATTATCTTTAGTAGGAGAAGTATTTTTGGAAAATGTAGAAGGATTAGACTTTTATTTTCAATGCTTAAATTTCTTTTATTAAAAATAATATTCAAAACTATCATTATATTTTAAAGCAAAAAATATATATCAAACATTTGCTTCGTGAAAGAAATAGTGGAATTCAAAATTATTAAAGGTATATCCAGACATAATAAACCTCAACAGAAAAAGAAAAAAAAACGAAAAAAAAGAAAAGAAAAATAAGAAGAAAAGGAAGTTGAAATAGGGAGAAAAAGCTTAAGAATTAGTGTACAATCAAAAATTGGTTCCACATCTAATCTTTTTAAAGTATAAGACTTGAGAAACTCTTAAGCTTAATGATATAATATAGTAAGTATAATTATTCTCAATAAAAATTTTTAAGTGGAAAAGATAGAAGGTCTAACCCCATATTTGGAGAATTTACAAGTATTTCTGAACTAAATAAGAACTCATATTTTCAGACTTCTTTACATTAAAAGTTTCTAAACTCTAAATTGGTCTCATTTACTAAAGTTTGTTTTCTAAATTAAACTACTATATTTCTAGATTAAAATTTTAAAATATTCTAAAAAAACTCATTTAAATAATCTACTTATTTTGATTTTAAAAAATTGAAGTGTCACTTGAGGACAAGTAACATTTTAAGTTTTGGAGACTTTGATACACCTAAAATATATAGCATTTATGTACACATTTTTATTCTTATTTTTTATGATATTGCGCTTTAATGAAAGGTATTTGTGTTTTTTTTCTTTCAGGTACAACCAAATGGACAAAAAGCTATGAAAGAGTGAAAAAAGATCAAATTTGGAGCAAAAATGAAGGTGTTCAAATGAACTGTGGCGCCTAAGCACCGAAGGCTGGCGTTTAAGCTCCAGAAAAACGGAGAAAACCGCGTCTAAACGTCGAAACCTTGCGCTTACGCGCCAGAGGTAATTATTTGAAAATTCAATGAATTTGGATAAATTTTTGAATGTGTTTGGAACAACTTTTGGTGAAAACGTATTTTGTGATTAATGGGCACAAAAATACATTCAAATGGCTATTGAAAGGAGGCAACTCTTAGAATATTCATTTAATGTCGATACATTTTTTATGAGACACCAAAGCACCTTTTGGAAAATTATAAAAGAAGACTTGGATTGAATGATCAAAGGAGACTCAATTAGCCACTGCCACCCCATGTCTTTGAGACTTCTTTCTATCACTCTCATAGATTAACTAGAATATTTCAGAGAGAAAAAAGGGAGGAGTTATAGTGTGCTAGTAGAAAGTATTGTAAGAGAAAGAAAGAGAATATATTCAAAGGAACTTCCAGAGTTTAGTGGAGAGGAATTTGAGATAAGTTTTTATCTTTATGACTACATTTCGTTTTAATTTAGACTTGTGTGTTTATATGATTTCTATTTTTAAACTTAAGTGATGTGTTTTCTTCATGAATTCTGAGTAATTTTCTTTATCTTTTTTCTTAAAATGATAAGTGATTAAGTGTTGAATGGAAGTTGTGTGAAATATTGGTCTTTAATGTCGGAATAATTTGTAATGATTTTAATTCTTGTACTTCATTTACTTCTTGAATTAGCCAATTAAGATGTTAATATTTGTTGTGAGAACGTGTAAGATCCGGGATGGTATTGTCACAGTTAACTAATGGTAAGAAACACATGATATTATATTGATGAAAATGTAATTCATATGGCTGAGTGCAAATAAATAAGGAAATAAACTTTTAATGGTGTGGAGTTAGAGGACTTTAAAATGACAGACTAAAGCCCCCAATTCGATTTATTACTTTAGATCTTGATATGAGATGTTAGCCCCCAAGTGGAGGGAGAAGAGGGAATTTTAGAGTGAGATCTAGTATCTTCTCGACCTAACCCGTCTTCAGAACTATTCAAACTATAAATTAGTCAATGTCTTTTATAGCATCTCTAGTAAGGGTAAAGAATAATATTGTTCATATTTGACACAACATAATTTGAATACTTCCATAACATAATTCACATACTTATTACTGATTCATGATAAGGAAAAAGATATTTTATTTATATTACCTTCATATGACAAAAATATAGTTAAATTTAGTTAATTATTTACTTTACTTTTAATTATAAAAAATTACTAAAAAGAATTGAACTTTCATTCCTATTATAGCAACTATAATTTGAGTAAGAATATTTTTTAAAGTAAAATTTGTTATCTAATTTATTCTTAAGAATTTGTAGTTCTCCCCGTGGGTTCGATATTCGGGGTTTAATCAAAAAGTTCTATATTAATTGATAATGATATGTATACTTGCGTAGTATCCCAATATTTAAATATAATAGTTGGACTCTTATTTTCTTCAGAGTCAAGTTTTCGGAATCGTTATAAAGTAAGAAATATAAGTAAAGAAAATTGAGAATATAATCACACATACTTCGTACTACTGTCATAAAAGCCGAGATCATTTACCCAACATTATTCCTAGTTTAGAATTCCTAATCAAGTGTTCCTAATTAATCTCTTGACCTAATCTGATCAATACAAGCTTTCTAAATTAGTTCCCATCAGGTTTAGCTATCTATTTAGGCCATTGTTTTGTAAGTTGCATTCACTTAAATTCCTCTTTTCTAAAGCTTAATCTTGAACAATTTGGATCATCGTATTAATCAAGAGTTTTCTTTAGGTTCAATGATCTCAGAGATGTAATTAACTATAAAGGCTTACCTGTGAAATAAAAAACCTGGTTCCGAAGACCCATAAAGATTTCCTCATCTGGATGATTAGGTTAATTCTGAAGTAATATTACTACATTCGGGGTAATATATTATTCTTTGAATGTCGTATTCAAATATTCAGATAGAACACTTCTGAGGTCTATGGTGGCCAAGTAAAAAAGCCCACCATGATTGTCTAATGTTTTAGATGTCAGGTAAACCTCTAAAGTGCTAAAAACAACTATTTCATTTAATAAAACGGTGTCAATTATCAGGAATAGTTATAAAGAATATTAGTAATAACTACAATTTTAAATTTTATTTGTCAAATAATTGAATTTCAAGTTGTGTTGCATACGGGTTTAAAATCTTGCTAAAAATATTATTTTTAACAAAAGCCCCAAAGATATTTTAAAAAGAAAAATAGCTAAACTATTTTTTTTTTACCTTTTAAACACGCAATAGGATAATTTAACCTTTCCTAGCTCTCTTACTCATCTCTTGAATCTCGAGGCATTCCTCGAACCAATCATATCCTTTATTGAGAAAGGTAACCCAAGAAAGACTCCGTATATGAGAATTTCATCTCATACGACTCAAGAANAAGAAAGATAATTTTATTGCTATACATTTATAATACCTTAGTGTCAAAAACCCATGCAAGAAAAGGAGCATTCCATTTTTAAATTTTAGTAATATTGATATTTTTTATGTGATATTAAAGATTTGAGTGTTATGTATGTAAATATGAAAGTTTAGGTTTTAGATGTGTAAATACAAAAGAATTGTGTGATTTGTCTGTACATGACCAGAAAAAATAAGACAACAAACTTGGCGTGGATATGTAAAATGTGCTCTCAAGGCAAGTACTAAGTAAAAATTTCATTTTTCATCAAGAAAGATAACTTTATTGCCATCATTCTCTTGTTCTTCTATCATTTGACTTCCAAAGATATGCGAAAATTGAAAAATTAAATGTATACTCAAATATTCTCGCGATGAACTCGATAGCTGAGTTTAAGACGGACTTGCCACTCGGGTTCAAACTGAACTCACAAACTCTATTCGAGACGGATTTGTCAGTCAAACTTAAGGAGAACTCATAAAGAACTCACCAGATTCATGATGACACAGTTGCACAAGCTTATAGCTAATTGGCGAGTTCTTTAGAGGAATCGGCCACTTCCTCCTAATCGGTCAATTATAGATTTGAGTTCCTACTCAAGTTATACATCTCTTATAATTTATACCGAGTAACCAATGGCCATCACTTTGTACCATTTATTATGCATTTATACCATTATCTAGCTCTTTCTATGGCTGTTAAACTTCAATCGAAAGTTATAAAAAAAGGCTCACAGGAAGAATCCAAGGTAATATAATCTAGTGTTAGGTTGCTTCCACTGCCTGCTTCACAAGTCACAAATGTAGTCTTCAATCAATAGGTGGTTCGGATGATCAGTTGCAGTTTAAATTGAATTAAGGGAAGAGCTGATGTCCAGAACTTGAGTTCCAACAAGAAGGCTGAACCACCAAAAAGGAAGTTAGAGATGAAGTGCAAAATTCATGAACTTAAATCTTCATAAGAACTAGACTAATTGAAGTGGAGAAACACTTGATTGCAGCAAGGATTTCAATCAAACGCTCAAAGGTATTTTTCACCTATCCTTTCCTGTTCTTACAGCTTCCATGATCCTTCTAACATATTCAGAAATTTTAAAACTTAAAGAGGAAGAATACACAATTCACAATCAATTTAAACGAGATATTAAAACAATTAATAGATAAACTGTAAATAATGGATAGGTGTGAAATAATTAGAGATACTCACTTTGCAACAAATCTATAAAATTGGATCATCAAGTCCATATCATTTTCATACACTGCCTGGACCTTTCCCAAGCAAGCAACCCCAAATCTAGGATCTGTATTAGTTTATGCACAGTTAAGGGTCATTAGCAACTATCAATGAAACATGCGAAGCAATCAATTCAAAATCCAGTTTAAACAACCATTATATCCATACTGAACATAGCAAAAAAAAAAATTAGCTTGTAATATGATACCTGAATCATTCGATGGACCAGACAGTACTTTATATGATATAGAGGCTCAGAAGCAAGAACCAATACATGGAAATCATAGTGAGACATGATAACTTATCCATGTAACGAGCACAAGGATAAGTATATACCGCAATGCTAAAATAAATCCCACTAAGATAGGCGAAGACATGACACTCTGGCTGGCGAGCCACAGCCTGCTGTAGCCTTTCTCGTCACACCTAGAGGAGAGCTCTCCTCTTCAAGCTCTCAGCTTCCTTTGTGGAGCCCTCCTCTTTATACTCACCAAATAAAGCCACAGCTCTCCTCCTTCGCACACCTCATGTAGCCAGGCCGCCAGCAAAGCCTGATTGAGAACTGAGCAGCCCCTCTCCCCTCTCTTCTTGGTTCGCTACAGTGTTGAAGCACCCCCTTTCCAAGCGTGCTACATGTAACTTTGTAGATCTAGCCTTATGGCTATTTCTCCAACTAGGGGTGGAGCTCCCAAAGATCTTTCATCCAGATCTACTCCAAATGGTGCCTTTGGTAAATTTCATTTTTACTTTCAATATTATTTTCATAAACTTCCAAAATATAAAAGAGCCACTAAAATCTAGAAATAACAACATAATTTGGAGACCACATTTCAAACCAGTACTGACAATATATCACTATCTGAAGGAATCAGTAAAAATAAACTATCATCATAAATACCTAACAGCAGTTATCATCCTCCTGTAAACCAAGTCTCTTCTACCAGATATATCAATCTAAAGTTTTCTTGTCTTGAAAGAAACTAATAATTGCAATAATAAGTTTGACTTAATGAACAATTTTAAATTATTATGTCAATATAGTTTAGGCACCAAATTTACTGTTGCAATTATTAGTCACAGTGGACAGATAGTCTAGGCACATACACATATCCCAGGTTAGTCTGGGTAAAAAAATCTAGTTTAGTCTACGCACCCTAGCTAGCTCTAAGGATTGAGACCTATAAAACAAACAAGCCTACCCCCCGAAGCTAGAGGGAATAGCCTAGAAGAATGTAACCCATGGTTACGGACGAATGTATTTCAGACTACTTCGAGACTAAAAATCCTCTAAGCTACGACATTTAAGATAGATTCCTGGTTATGAGGTTGATCATAGTGGATGGATATCAATGTGCCTGGGACGACGGAAAGACATGGACATCGATCGGGTACATTATTCCCAAGGTCTAGGTTAGTCCACCTATCAGGATTTCTTATAGAATCAAGGGTTTCATTTTCCACTAAGAAATCTTTCTTACTGATAGACCTAAAATATATAGCATTTATGTACACATTTTTATATCTATTTTTGATGATATTGTATTTTAATGGAAGGTATTTGTGTTTTTTTCTTTCAGGTACAATTAAATGAATGAAAAATGGTGAAATGAGTGAAAAATGATCAAATTTGGAGTAAAAATGAAGAAGACGTGCAAATGAACTGTGGCGCCTAAGCGCCCAGGACTGGAGCTTAAGTAAATTAATGGTAAGAATCACATAAGATTGTATGGATGAGAATGTAATTCACATGATTGAGTGCAAATAGATAGAGAAATAAATTTTAAAGAGTGTAAGCTATAGGACTTTAGAGTGACAGGCTAAAGCCACCAATTTGATTTATTGTTTTAGGTCTTGATACGAGATGTTAGCCCCTGGGCGAAGGGAGAAGAGGAAACTCTTAAGTGAGAGCTAATATTTTTCCTACCTAGTCCGTCTTTAGGACTATTCAAACTATAGATTAGTCAATATTCTTTATAACATCTCTAATAAGTAGGAAAAATAATTTTGCTCCTATTTAGCACAACACAATTTGAATACTTTCACAACCGAATTTTTATACTTGTTACTGATTAATGACAAAGAAAAAAATATTTTATTTATATTATCTTCATCTTACAAAAATCTAATTAAATTTAGTTGGTTGTTTACTTTATTTTCAATTATAAAAAAATTACAAAAAAGAATCGAACTTCCATTCCTATTATAGCATCTATAGTTTGAGTAAGAATATTTTTCAAAATAGAATTAGTTATCTAATTTCTTCTTAAAAATTTTTAGTTCTCTCTGTGGGTTCGATATTTGGAGCTTAATCAAAAATTTCTATATCACTTGATAACGATACATATACTTGCGTAGTATCTCAATATTTAAATATAATAGCTGCACTCTTATTTGCTTCGGAGTCCAATGTTGTAAAGAAATAAATATAAGTAAAGAAAATTGAGAATATAACTACACATACTTCGTAGTATTGTCATAAAAGTAGGGATCAAGTTTTTGACGTCGTTGTCGGGGAGTAAAAAATTTTTTGAAGGAATTTTTAGGAAAGTAAATTTTTATTGTAGAAAGTCTTATTTAAACTTTTAGATTTATTACAGAGATATTTTAGTTTTGTTTTTATATAAGTTCTTGTTCGTGTGATTTTATTTTATATCGTTTTATAGTAATGTATGTATAGTTCAAGTTCTAAATGACCAGTGCCCTGCGATTCTGAATTAGAAAGAATAATAAAAAAAAATTAAAAAATCAAAAATAGTTTGAGTAAAAATATTTTTCAAAGTATAATTTGATATTTAATTTCTTCTTAAAAATTTGTAGTTCTCCCTGTGGGTTTGATATTTGAGTTTAATCAAAAAATTTTATATCACTTGATAACGATATTTATACTTACGTAGTATCCCAATATTTAAATATAATTGTTGCACTCTTATTTGCTTCGGAGTAAGTTTTTGGCACCGTTGTAAACAAAGAATATAAGTAAAGAAAATTAAGAATATAATCACAGACTTCGTAGTACCGTCATAAAAGTCAGGATCAAGTTTTTTGCGCCATTGTCGGGGAGTAAGAAAATTTTTTAAGGAAATTTTGGGAAAATAATTTTCTATTTTTAGAAAGTTTTATTTAAACATTTAGATTTATTACAAGATCATTGTAGTGTTGTTTTTATATAAGTTTTTGTTCGTGTGATTTTAATTTATATTGTTTTGTAGTAATGTATGCGTAGTTCAAATTCTAAAGAAACAGTGTCCTACGATTCTGAATTAGAAAGAAATATCAAAAAAATATAAATAAATATAGAAAAAGATAAAAAATTTCAAAAAACGACAAATCAAAATAATCAAAATACTGAAATTAATCAAGAATTTAGACCTTTAAGAGATTATGCAAACCTTATAGTTAATAAATTTCATTATAGTATTCAAAAATCTCTTGTAGTGGCTAATTCATTTGAACTTAAACCTGCAATTATTCAAATAATATCAAATAATTAGTTTGGGGAAACACCAACTGAAGATCCAAATTTATATCTTGTCAATTTTCTAAAATTGTGTGTTATATTTAAATATGATGGTGTTTCGGATGATGCTATTAAACTTAGACATTTTCCATTCTCACTAAGGGATAATGCTAAAATATGGTTAAATTCGTTAGCATCTGGATCTATTAGAACTTTGGATGATTTAGCGCAGAAATTCCTTATTAAATATTTTTCACCATAAAAAAACTGCAAAGCTTAGAAATGATATTACATCTTTTTTGTCAATTTGAAGGGGAATTTGTTTATGAAGCGTGAGAATGATTTAAAAAACTACTGAGAATGTCCACACCATTCCGTACCAGATTGGTTAATAATTAAAACTTTTTATAATGGATTAGCTGGATCTCTTAGATCTATTATTGATGTCGCTGCTGGTGGTTCATTGCTGTCAAAACCATTTTATGACGCTTATGTTTTAATTGAAGGGATGTCTATTAATAATTTTCAATGGTCTTCTGAAAGGGTAAATCTTAAGAAAGTAGCTAATATCCATGAAGCTGATACTTTTGCAATGTTAACAGATCAAGTTGCTACAATTTGGAATGACTTTTTTCAACCAATTTTAATGATTGAAGAGAATTCATTAGGCTAAATGGTAGCTTCTCAAACATCATTAGAAACTTTGAATGTCATAAATAATAAGTCAAATAACCCATATTCAAACTATTACCATCCTAAATTTAACTAGAATAACCATACTTCGGGTGGTAATAATCAACAATGGGGGAACAACCAAAAACTCATTGGGTAACTGGAACAACCAAGGTAAGAATAATTATAGACCTACTTATACTTCAAATTTTAAAAGTAGCCCATAATTTAAGGAGAAAAAGTTGTATATAGAAGAAGTGTTACAAATGAGAAATCAGTTATAAAGTCAAGAAATTACAATTCAAAATATTGATAATCAACTTGGACAAATAGTCAATTCATTAAATAATATCTCAAAGAACACTTCCTAGTAATACAGAAGTAAATCCAAAAAAACAAGAATAAAGAACAAATAAAAGTCATTCAACTTAGAAGCGGAAGAGAGTTTAAAAAGAGATTGAAGTAAAAAGAGAAGAAATTGAAGAGCCTAAAGAGAACGCTCTGAAAGCTTTAGAGAGACTTATTTCTCCACTAAAAATTAACTTGGAAAAACTACTACCTACATTTTCTCAGAGACTTCATCAACAAAAGTTGGATAAATAATTTTTAAAATTTCTGAAAATCTTTAAAAAACTTGCGATTAATATTTCATTTGTTGAAGCTTTAAAACAAATGTCAAGCTATGTGAAGTTTATAAAAAATATTCTTAACAGGAAAAAGAAGTTCAAACATAACAAGACTGTTGCACATAGTGGGGAGTACGGTGTTATAATTCAAAAAAAACTTTCTGAAAAGTTTAAAGATCCTGGTAGCGTCACAATTCCATGTGCAATAGGAGGCAGATTTTATGAGAAAGTTTTATATGATTTAGGTGCAAGCATTAAAATTATGTCATTAGCAATATTTAAAAGACTGGGATTAGGAGAAATATCCCCTACTATTGTAACTTTGCAGTTAACAGATTGTTCAATAGCATATACTAAAAGAGTTATAGAAGATATTTTAGTGAAAGTGAAACAATTTATCTTTATTGTTAATTTCATTATGCTAAATATGAAGAAAGATAAGGAGATATCTATCATTTTAGGGAGATATTTCTTAGCTACAGGAAGAGCAATGATAGATGTGCAGAAATAGAAATTAACCATGCGCGTCAATGATCATAGTTACTTTTAATATTTCAAAATCAAAGAAGTATCTTGCAAAAGATAAAGATGATGAATGTTACAGAAAGAATATACTAATATATCTAAGTGAATATCATTTCAAAACAACTTATGAAGAGAAATCTGAAATGAAAGAGTTGAAACATGAGCCAGAAGAGGAATTAGAGCAATTTGAAGATTTTTATAAGAAATATTCAAATTATATTCGAGATGTTTTAAAGTTTTGACACAACAGAAAAAGATAATTTTTTTTATCCATCGATTGAAAAACCTTATGAACTTGAGTTGAAGTTACTTCTTAAACATTTAAAATATTTTTTTAGGTGATTCCTCAACATTACCGGTTATAACTTCTTCAAATTTAACAATAGAAGAAGAAGAAAGTTTAATGAAAATTTTAAAAAATTATAAGAAAGCCTTTGGATGGACAATTGCTGGTATTAAAGAAATCAGTCATTCAATTTATATACATATAATTCATATGGAAGAGAACTCTAAACAATGACTGATCCTCAAAGGAGATTGAATCTTGTTATGAAAAAAATCTGTAAAGAAAGAAATTTTAAAGTGGTTAGATGCTGAAATTATCTACCCTATTTCAAATAGTGCATGAGTTAGTCTAATTCACTGTTCCTAAGAGAGGATGAGTGATTGAGACTATGAATGAACATGACGAGTTAATACCAACAAGGCAAGTCACAGGGTAGAGAATATGCATAAATTATAAAAAATTAAATCTCGTCACTAGGAAAAATCATTTTTCACTACCCTTTCTAGATCAAATGTTGGATAGACTAGCTGGGCATTTTTTTTTTTAGATTGATATATCGGTTATCACCAAATACAAATAGCTCCTCATATGGAAGAGAACTACAAACCAGGGCTGATCCTCAAAGAAGATTGAATCCTGTTATGAAAGAAATTGTTAAGAATGAAATTTTAAAGTTGTTAGATGTTGGAATTATCTACCATATTTCAGATAGTGCATGCAATAGTCCATTCACTGTGTTCCTAAGAAAGGATGAGTGACTATGACTATGAATGCACATAACGGGTTAATACCAACAAGAAAAGTCACAGGGTGAAGAATATGCATAGATTATAGAAAATTAAATCTCGCCACTAAGAAAGATCATTTTTCACTACCCTTGCTAGATCAAATGTTGGATAGACTAGCTCGACATAATTATTTTTGTTTTCTGGATGGATATATTAGTTATCATCAAATACAAATAACTTTTGAGGATCAAGAAAAAATAACTTTTACTGGTCCTTATGTTACATTTATTTTTAGAAGAATGCATTTGGTTTATGTAATGTCCCTGCTATATTTCAAGGATATATGATGGTTATTTTTTGTGATTTAATTAAAAAAGATATTAAAGTTTTTATGGATGATTTTCAGTGTTTGAAACTTCATTTGAATTATGTTTAGAACATTTATCAAGAGATCTTAAGCGTCGTGAAGAAACAAATTTAGTCCTTAATTGAGAAAAATGTCAATTTATGGTAGCAAGAGGAATTATTTTAAGACATCATATATAAAAAAATTGTATGGAAGTAGATCCTGCAAAAATTCAAGTGATCACTAATTTATCTCAATCAACAAATATGAAGAAAATTAAGAGTTTTTTAGGTCGTGCTAGAGGCGATATATTAAAGACTTTAAAAAAATTGCTAAGTCTCTATGTTATTTACTCGAAAAAGATGAAATTTTTAATTTTGATAAGCAGTGTCTAAAATTTGTTGAGTTATTAAAAGAAAAATTAGTCACTGCACCAATTATTGTTTCAACAGATTGAGAAAAATCTTTTGAATTAATGTGTGATGCAAGTAACTATGTTATTTGAGCTTGTTTTAAAACAAGAGCATGATAAGATTTTCAAAGTAATTTACTATGCTAATAGAACTCTTAATGAAGCTAAAATTAGTTAACCACAATTGAGAAAGAGTTATTAACAATAGTATATGTTTTTGATAAATTTTGATCATACTTAATTGAAACAAAATGTGTTGTGCATATAGATTATTTGCTATTAAATATTTAATGAAAAAGAATGATGCAAAACCAAGACTGATAAGATGGATTTTTCTTATGCAAGAATTTGACTTTGAAATAGTAGATAGGAAGGGAGCTGATAATCAAATTACTGATCACCTGTTCAGGCTTGAATTAGCTAAATCGCTCTATTTTGAAAAAGAAATTAATGAATAGTTTTCAGATGAAGAATTGTTCATTATTAATGAGTGGTGTATTCCATGATATGCCGACATTAAAAAATTATTGAACAGTTTTCAGATAAAGAATTTTTCATTATAATGAGTGGTGTATTCCATGATATGCCGACATTATGAACTTTATTATTAGTGATATTATACCATATGGTCTGACATACCAACAGAAGAAAAAAAAATTTATATTAAGCTAAGACTTATTTTTGTGGTGATCTATTTTATATAAATAAGGAAAAAATCTAATTATTCGAAGATGTGTGCTTTTAGAAGCAACTTATGAAATTATTCAAAAATGTCATAATTTTGATTTTGGAGATATTTTGGTGTTGATAAAATAGCTTACAAAATTTTACAATCTAGATTTTATTGAGCTACAATCTTTAGAGATGTTAATGCTTATATCAAAACTTGTGATTGATGTCAACGTGCAGACAATATTTCTAGAAGAAATGAGAAGTCCCTCAAGTATGTGTTGGAAGTTGAGATATTTGATGTTTAGGGATTAAATTTCATGAGAAAATTTATACCATCTTTCGAAAAAATATATATATTATTAGTAGTAAACTATGTATCCAAATGGATAGAAGTTGTTGCTTTACCTTGGTGTGATGTTCAAAGTGTTGTAAATTTTTTAAGAATGAACATATTTTGTAGATTTGAGATACCGATAGTGATCATAACTGACGGGAAAGTCATTTCAGAAATGCAATAATGAAAAAATTATTAAAAAAATATCATATCAACCATCGAATTGCTACTGCTTATCATCCTCAGACAAATGTTTTGGCTTAATTATCAAATCATGAAATTAAAAAATTTGTGAATCCAACAAAAATGGATTGATCAACCAAATTTGATTAGATTTTGTGGGCTTATAGGACTGCATATAAAACTCATATAGAAATATTCTCATATAAGCTAATATTGGGAAAGCTTGTGAGAGTTCTAAGATTTATAAAGAAAAGATAAAGATGTGGCATGATTCGAGAATTCTTACAAAAAATTTTAAGCCAAGACAACAAGTTTTGCTATAAAATGTAAGCTTGAGATTAATTCTAGGAAGACTTAAGTCCAGGTGAATGATTCCATTTATTGTGATAAAAGTTTATCCCTATAGAGCTGTAAATATCAAAGATCCTAAAACTGAGAAAATATTCAAAGTGAATAGCCACAGGCTGAAACCCTATTACTTAGGGAATCAACTTAAATTAAATGATCTTATGTTATTGGGTCAACCAGAAAAAAAACTAGTTACATCGGGCTGACGACGCTAAACCAAGCACTTTGTGGGAGGCAACACATAGTTATCAGTGTGTTTCTGTTTTAAATGTTATGTTATTGTATTTGATTAAGAAAAATGTGGTAATATTTTGAATATATAATGATTTAGTGATGATTCTAAGACGTTAATTGATGATTTAGACGTGTTAAAATATATATTTGGACGTTAAACAGACCTGTGTTAAATTAAGCACCAGCGCTTAAGCGCGGCAGTTAACAAAACGTGCTAAATTAAGTTTCTAGAAGAATTAAATGTGATTAAGTGGGTTTAAACATGGTTTACTGGTTTGAGAACATGTGTAGTAGGTCTAGGCTTCATCCAAAGCCTCTAAATAGTATGGAATGAAGAGAATTCTCACTCCATTTCAAATTTTCATCCTAAAGTCTAAGTGAAGAGTGTGAGAAATTACAAAAATGTCTTCTTCGGAGATTGAAATGAAGAAGAAAGAAGAAGCCTTGAAGAAAAAGTTCGTTAGTTAAAGTGCGCAAGAGATACAACGGATTCCTAGTCGTTAGTATAGAAGAAATAGCGGAGAAGATCGCAAAGGTGGAGGCTGATGTGGCTTCAATCGAAGCGAAAATGAATGATACTAACGCAAATTTGGAGCATATCGAATGACAACTTAAGATGCAATTTAGCTATACAAATTTTATTGAAGAAACGGACAAGGCAGTGTACTTGAAAAACAAATGGATCGAAGAAGAATAAAATAGAGTTCTTCACCACTGTCCATTCTATCAGATCTATATTCCAAATGCCCCAAGAGAAACTAATGAAAGGTCTGATTATGTTCCACCGGAAGGAGAATGGAATTAAGTTCTAGAGTCTAGTTGTTTGTTTGATGTTAGTGTTTGTTTGTTTTAGGTGTCTTGATGTTAGTGATAAGTTTGTTTTAGGTCTTTTTATGTTGAATTTGTTTAGCATTCAAAGTATGTGTTTAGCAGTTATCTCATCCAAGACTCTTTGAATTGAGAAATTATGTGTCAAAAGTGTTTGTATTTGTTTGTATAAAATTTTGTGTTATTTTGTGTTGAATCGAATTTGTGAAAATTAGTGAATTTTAAGAAAGAGGAGAATTTAAGGGGAAGAAAAAAATTTTTAAGATTTATAAGACCATTTAGGCGTGGTTGACAGGCTAAATGTGCATTTCACTTATAAATCGAAAATATCAAGATTTGTGCATGGGCGCCTAAGCGCTAAAACCCAGCGCTTAAGTGCTGGTTACCCGAGAGGTAGGCGCTTAAGCACCAAACCAGTAGCGCTGAAGCGCCGGTTCACTTAAACCGGTTCGCGAATGGTTAAAGATGAAAATTTGAGCCAAAAAACGTCATTTCTACCCCGACCGTCACCTTCCTCAAGAGATTGCAATTTTGGGACCTATGGCTCATAAAGTGAAGATTTCTTGATGGAATTAAGTCAAATTTGCTAGATTTCATCTTCTCAAGGTGAGAGTTTCACTTCTATGTAAAAAATTTTATTTTCAACATATATTTTGAGTACATTTGGGATTTATTCGAAAATCACTATTCATGATGAAAATTTAAGAAAAATCTATGGAAAATACAAGGAAATGATAGTTGAAGCTTTTGGAAGTTATGTTTAGTGATTTAGACTTGAGATTATGATTAATTGTAAATTTTATGTGATTTTTAGAAATGACACCAAAAATGAAGAGGAGCAAGGGGAAGTCCAACTTCGATTCCAGTAAATTTATTAGTTTGAAAGCTCAGGATAGATATACTTAAGCGATGCAATCAAGAAAATTGATTCCTGAGTGTTGTTTCAAAAATCTGGGTGGAGCAGTTGAGGATTTAATAGTTCGCCGACAGTGGTAACGATTCTGTTGTTTTTCTATTGTAGCTGTCATTTCTATTGTTTGGGAGTTCTATGTCAATCTCCTAGAAGCAGAAGAATATCAAGTTATGGTCAGAGAAAAATCAATAGTTTTTTCTCCTGAGGTAATAAATTCATTTTACCAGCTGCCCCCAAGTGCATTTTGTTTTTATTCAAATTATAATCTAATTGAGAAGTTATATGAGATTATATCTTCAATGATTGTGGGAAGAGGATTATGGAAAATAACAAATGAAATGAGAATAAATTTTTCTGCGTCAAAGCTTGATGCCACGACAAAAGCGTGACACTATTTTATTTCAACTTGTCTGTTCCTTACCAATCATCTCAGTGAAGTTATAAGAGAAAGAGTCACTCTGAACTATTGTATTCAGCAGTTTAAGTCAATCGATATTAGATCCTTGATCTATCGGACGATCGCTAGTTCTACTGCAGCTACAACTACTACAGGTTTGGGATTCACATCCTTAATATTTTCTTTATGTGAGCAGACTGGTGTTAGATTTGATAGTTTGGAGGAGAATCTACAGCCTCTAAAGCCTATCACAAGTGTCAATGTAAAATCTTATTCAGAACATTCTATATTTGACTGGAGAGGAGGATTTTTTAGAAATTTTGGTGCTTTTACTTCTCGTGCTTCTACTTCACGAGCATCTAAATCGCAAGGTCAGTCTATTAGTTTTGATTCGCAGACACATTTAATGCAAAGGATGATAGATAACATCAACTATACTGTGGATAATGTACTTAATTTGGAGAACTATGTAGATCATATTGATAATTATATGAAGAGACATTGTGACTATGAAGAAAAATTCTACTATCTTTGGAAAATCTTATTAGGGGTGACCACAGTGTGGTTTTTCCTTCATATCCATAATACCCTTCATATGAGCCTACTACTTTTTGGGATAGCGATGATGATGAGGGGGAGAATTGATTTGAGTAATTTAATTTTATAATTGGGAACTTTATGTGTTATAGTTGTATTGAACTGCTACTCTATAATGTGTTTTAATTGTTTAGACTGCTGCGATTTTGGTGTTGTTATTTGTTGTGTTAGATACTGTTGTGATGCATTTGTGTTGTTGTGAGTAGTTATATTTTATTTTTGTGGTAGTAATTGTGTTAACAGTGTTGTTTAGTGTATTTTGTTGGTTAGTGTAGAACTTGTTCCAGAGATATTAAAAAGGTTTAGAATATTACTAACTTTTACTTAAGAACTTCATGTTTAAATTTTCAATTTACTACCATATATTTTTTTTATGTTGAAGTTGTGAATTTATGTTAGTATATGTTTATTTGCTTTTATGTTATCCTCCACTGCATAGAAGTCTGATGAATCTCATATATGTTGAAGTTAAGTTAATATTTGATCAATTAATTTTTAATCCTGTTTTTAATTTTTGTACTTGTATATTTAGAGTATGAAAATTTCTGTAAGCACGTTATTTATAGTTTTCATTCTTGTCTATATATATGATGCTAAAATGTTTTATCTTACTAAAAATAATTAAGTTTGGGGGTGAAAAACAAATTTCCAAAACCTGAATTTTATTTATTCTCAAATGAGCTACAAATAAATTTGATGTTGATTTGAAAAAAAATGATTATGTATACGAAGTTATATTAGGGAAGTAAAATTTTGAATATAGAAATGAGTAAAAAAATTTAGTTAAAACCTATAGCAGTGAAGAAAAATTTAAAGTTAAAAATTTTTAGTGTAGAAATGATAAATATTGTGTAATTATCTTTAGTAGGAGAAGTATTTTTGAAAAATGTAGAAGGATTAGACTTTTATTTTCAATACTTAAATTCTTTTATTAAAAATAATATTCAAAACTATCATTATATTTTTAAGTAAAGAATATATATATCAAACATTTGCTTCGAGAAAGGAAGAATGGAATTCAAAATTATTAAAGGTATATTCAGATATAGTAAACCTCACCAGAAAAAAAAAAAAAAAAAAAAGAAAAGAAAAAAAAGAAGAAAAAGAAGTTGAAATAGGGAGAGAAAGCTTGAGAATTAGTGTACAATCAAAAATTGATTTCACATATGATCTTTTTAAAGTATAAGACTTGAGAAACTCTTAAGTTTAATGATATAATATATTAAGTATAATTATTCTCAATAAAAATTTTTAAGTGGAAAAGATAGAAGGACTAACCCTATATTTGGAGAATTTATAAGTATTTCTGAACAAATAGGAACTCATATTTTCAGACTTCTTTACATTAAAAGTTTTTAAACTGTAAATTGGTCTCATTTACTAAAGTTTTTTTTCTAAATTGGACTACTATATTTCTAGATTAAAATTTTAAAATATTTTAAAGAAACTCATTTAAATAATCTACTTATTTTGATTTTGAAAAATTGAAGTGTCACTTGAGGACAGGTAACATTTTAAGTTTTGGAGACTTTGATACACCTAAAATATATAGCATTTATGTATACATTTTTATACTTAGTTTTTATGATATTGCGCTTTAATGAAAGAAATTTGTGTTTTTTTTTCTTTCAGGTACAACCAAATGGATGAAAAGATGTGAAAGAGTGAAAAAAGATCAAATTTGGAGTAAAAATGAAGGTGTTCAAATGAACTGTGGCGCCTAAGCACCAAAGGCTGGCGTTTAAGCTCTCGAAAAACAGAGAAAACCGCATCTAAACGTCGAAACCTTGCGCTTACGCGCCAGAGGTAATTATTTGAAAATTCAATGAATTTGGATAAATTTTTTAATGTGTTTGGAACAACTCTTGGTGAAAACGTGGTTTATGATTAATGGGAACGAAAATACATTCAAATGGCTATTGAAAGGAGGCAACTCTTAGATAATTCATTTAATGTCGACACATTTTTTAAGAGACACCAAAGCACCTTTTGGAAAATTATAAAAGAAGACTTGGATTGAATGATCAAAGGAGACTCAATTAGCCACTGCCACCCCATGTCTTTGAGACTTCTTTCTATCACTCTCATAGATTAATTAGGATATTTTAGAGAGAAGAAAGGGAGGAGTTATAGTGTGTTAGTAGAAAATAATGTAAGAGAAAGAAAGAGAATATATTCAAAGGAACTTCCAGAGTTTAGTGGAGAGGAATTTGAGATAAGTTTTTTATCTTTATGACCACATTTCGTTTTAATTTAGACTTCTTGTGTGTTTATATGATTTCTATTTTTAAACTTAAGTGATGTGTTTTCTCCATGAATTCTGAGTAGTTTTCTTTATTTTTTTTCTTAAAATGATAAATGATTAAGTGTTGAATGGAAGTTGTGTGAAATATTGGTCTTTAATGTCAGAATAATTTGTAATGATTTTAATCCTTGTACTTCATTTACTTCTTGATTTAGCCAATTAAGATGTTAATATTTGTTGTGAGAACGTGTAAGATCCGGAATGGTATTGTCTCAGTTAACTAATGGTAAGAAACACATGATATTGTATGGATGAAAATGTAATTCATATGGTTGAGTGCAAATAAATAAGGAAATAAAATTTTAAAGATGTGGAGTTAAAGGACTTTAGAATGACAGACTAAAGCCCCCAATTCGATTTATTACTTTAGATCTTGATATGAGATGTTAGCCCCCAAGTGGAGGGAGAAGAGGAAATTTTAGAATGAGATCTAGTATCTTCTCGACCTAACCCGTCTTCAGAACTATTGAAACTATAAATTAGTCAATATTTTTTATAGCATCTCTAGTAAGGGTAAAGAATAATATTGTTCATATTTGACACAACATAATTTGAATACTTCCATAACATAATTCACATACTCGTTACTGATTCATGATAAGGAAAAAGATATTTTATTTATATTGCCTTCATATGACAAAAATCTAGTTAAATTTAGTTAATTGTTTACTTCATTTTTAATTATAAAAAATTACTAAAAAAAATCGAACTTTCATTCCTATTATAGCATCTATAATTTGAGTAAGAATATTTTTTAAAGTAAAATTTGTAATCTAATTTATTCTTAAAAATTTGTAGTTCTCCCCGTGGGTTCGATATTCGGGACTTAATCAAAAAGTTCTATATTATTTGATAATGATATGTATACTTGCGTAGTATCCCAATATTTAAATATAATAGTTGCACCCTTATTTTCTTCAGTCAAGTTTTCGGAACAGTTGTAAAGTAAGAAATATAAGTAAAGAAAATTGAGAATATAATCACACATACTTCGTACTGCTGTCATAAAAGCCGAGATCATTTACCCAACACTATTCCTAGTTTAGAATTTCTAATCAAGTGTTCCTAATTAATCTTTTGACCTAATCTGATCAATACAAGCTTTCTAAATCNTGTGAGAAGGAAGGATGGCAGGAGCAACGCCGACATAGAGGAAGGACTGGTGGTGTGAGGTGCAACGAGGAGACGGGATTCACAAAGCTAGGGAATGCAAGAAGACAATGTCGGGCGATGGGGATATCACATGCGTGAGTCTTGGGTTTTGAAAGATTTTTTAAATTATTTTATTTTTATTTTAAAAACCCAATTATTGCATTTTCGTATATGCATGGAAACCAAGCAATATGAGTATCTTTCCCAGGTAAAATTAATGCTCCAGACGCACTCGCGCGGTTCGTTTTGTCATTCAGGGTGGTCATCCATACAAATTTGCTGGTAGACAAACCAATTCAAGTCAATTTCGTGCGGCGTTACACTTAATATTTTTAAATCCAATTGGAGTCGTTCGACAAGCAAAATTTCGACCGACCTTCGCCTAAGTGAAAACTAATGTCTAGTATAATGACCCTGACTGCATGCCCCTCAACACTATTCAGAGGGTCTCTAACGAATGTCTCAAGCAATGGGAAATAACATATGCAGGAATCATGACCACAATGTGCTGAGGTGGACAATGTTGGAGTTTGGAGCCCGGTCTGTTTTATCGCTCCCGCTTCCATCTCGACCCCAGCCTGCTCCTGCCTCCAGTTTATCAAATGCTGCCTTCGCTTGTTTCTATTTCGCGAATCAAAGCTTCAGTTTACCTATCGCATCTTCGGTCTCAAACAGTAGGCACCAACAACTCACGTTTTCCTCTATTGTGAAGTGAAGCATAGCGACTCTCCTTCAGTTTTACAGCACAACCTTTTGTGTTCTTCTTTGGGCTTCCTCGGGATAGAGGAAGAGAAGTGCAAGCAGTAGTTCCTTGCATAGAAGAAAAAAGAAAGAGGAAAGAAGAATAAGAAGATTATTCTCCTTTGGCTTCTTCTTAGTGGCTTGTCGCAAAAGAGAAATTAGG
>JXCR01124381.1:0-20742 GCA_002079205.1 Phalaenopsis hybrid cultivar | reverse complement strand
TCCATTCGTTCATCTTATCATTTTATTTCAGAGGTCAAAAAGAGAATTGTGGATGCTGTTAGAGATAAGCAGGTACTCTGCATGTGGTTTTCATGTAGTTTTCCTTTTGGAATTGTTCCTCGAATTGTCAAAAAAACCCTAGTTTTAAAAAGACCCTCCTCCCTTCTTTCTTTTCTCTTCAACTCTCTTTTCGCCATTCCTCCGCTATTCTCATTGGGGTTGTTTACTTTTTAGAAGTTGATATAAACTTTTTGCACACAGAATGACATTTCCGTGTTTGTTTTGAAGAAAACTAGTGAATCAAGTTTTCTTTACTTCATACTTCCATTCCTTAACTGATCTATTGCAAACTGCAACATAATTGCAACCAATTTAGACGCATTNTTCTTTTCTCTTCAACTCTCTTTTCGCCATTCCTCCGCTATTCTCATTGGGGTTGTTTGCTTTTTAGAAGTTGATATAAACTTTTTGCACACAGAATGACATTTCCGTGTTTGTTTTGAAGAAAACTAGCGAATCAAGTTTTCTTTACTTCATACTTCCATTCCTTAACTGATCTGTTGCAAACTGCAACATAATTGCAACCAATTTAGACGCATTTTTTTTGTGGTGTTTTATTTAAAATGCATTTCTTTTGCTGCAAACCACACAGTCCCATCCTTTTTCTCAATCTTTCTATACTCTGTTTGAGTGAAAAGTTTTTTTCTAATTAGATCAAAACATGGGCCTCTATCTTGGCCCTTGTGATTTTATTACTGCCTTTTCATCAATTAATAATTCTGTTTTCATCCTGGAGTTGTTAATAGATAAAACTTAGAAATTGTCATGAGCTTAACACAACTAAGGAATGAATTAATTTGATACTTTGTATCCTAAATTTTATATTTAGATGCCTAATGGTTGAAACGGTACTCTTGCATGATATGAGATAATATTTATTCAGTTCATGCATACTTTTGAGTTCATAAATGCATTTTACAAGCAAACAGGAAATGCCCTCAAAGCAATGAATCGTCCATTTTTATACATTATGGTATCTGGTGCAACCATACATTACCTTTGTGCATTTGCTTAATACTACTTTTTTTTATCAGTCTACGAATTATTCACACATTATTATGAACATCTTGTACAGGAGGCGGTAGCTATAACCACAACGATCCAAGAGGAAGTCTTTTTGGAAATGGGAATTGGTAAAGTTGCTGACTATTTTCTGTCATTTCTATACATTTTCTGAGTATTGTATGAAATGACATCACCGGTCTTTTGAGGAACATGCAGGAGCTATTATCCTTTGTTTTTTATTTGATATTTATGTTATTGTCCTTTGTCTTTGAACTGGAATTTTTTTTATGGGGTTAAATCACATGATGTTGGAAATGTTTGCAATATCTCCAAGTGATGAAATACTAGGTTAACTGATGCTCGATTACGTTGCAATTTCTAACATGAAATTGTTTCATGGAATTTCTTTGTTAACCATTTCAAGAAATAACAATCTAGAGTTCTCCTTGCATAGTCAACTCTACTAAGTGTTAAACTAGTTACTACTCGGGCAGGTGTTTTAAAGTGATTCATTTGTTGTTCGCCCATTTAGAAAAATCTATTTTTTATTTATAAATGCTAACAGGCTGTTGGTGCTTTACACNGGAAATACCAGGTTAACTGATGCTCGATTACGTTGCAATTTCTAACATGAAATTGTTTCATGGAAATTCTTTTTTAACTATTTCAAGAAATAATAATCTAGAGTTCTCCCTGCATAGTCAACTCTACTAAGTGTTAAACTAGTTACTACTCAGGCAGGTGTTTTAAAGTGCTTCATTTGTTGTTCGCCCATTTATAAAAATCTATTTTTTATTTATAAATGCTAACAGGTTGTTGGTGCTTTACATTGGGAATCACAATTTTGTTGAAGTATGTAAAGCATGACAATTGGTTTAGTTATTTATGCTTTTAGCTTGTAATTATGTTGATATCCTTCCCGAAAAGGTAGTTGAGGATCATAGGCTTTAATAATTGTTTGGCTTATTTTAGAATTAAGAGAATACTATGTTTCATAGAGTTTCATATTTGTGAAAAAGGAAAAAAGAATTTGTAAAGCTTAAAATAGTAAGAAATTTCTAACTTGAAAAGAATAAATTTTGAAAAAAATGAAGGCAAGATAACCATTATGCTGGGTTATATACTAACCACTTAATGTGTTGCCTAAAATTAAAAAAAAATCATATAGATTTTTAGAGTTCTTATCACTCATGGTCATTAAAAAAGTTTTCAGATAGAATTTTAAAGTAAAAACCTTCATATAGAAAGATATGTCGTTATTGGAGTTAGAGTCTATGTCAGGTAATATTGACAAATATAATCAACATCTCATAGTTTTATCATCTTAAATTGTCTTGGACTTTTGTTTATTCAAGAAATTGTTATCAATTTCCATAGGCTTCATCTTCCAAGGAGGTCTGACCATGGGGAAAGCTTGTTGTAGGGGCCGATTTTGAATCTCTCCTTGATTAACAAGGGGATTTCTATCATATGGAGTATGGCATATGATACTCATAGAATTAGCTATTAGGGAATAANAGGTAATATTGACAAATATAATCAACATCTCATAGTTTTATCATCTTAAATTGTCTTGGACTTTTGTTTATTTAGTCACAATAGGTGTTTAGCCCAATGAGATCAAGAAATTGTTATCAATTTCCATAGGCTTCATCTTCCAAGGAGGTCTGACCATGGGGAAAGCTTGTTGTAGGGGCCGATTTTGAATCTCTCCTTGATTAAAAAGGGGATTTCTATCATATGGAGTATGGCATATGATACTCATAGAATTAGCTATAAGGGAATACNTTATCAATTTCCATAGGCTTCATCTTCCAAGGAGGTCTGACCATGGGGAAAGCTTGTTGTAGGGGCCGATTTCGAATCTCCCTTGATTAATAAGGGATTTCTATCATATGGAGTATGGCATATGATACTCATAGAATTAGCTATTAGGGAATACATGTGCTTGATCATTATGGTTCAAGAGCAAATTTTACGCTGTTCATGTGGTTCATAGGGAGCTTTTCACATTCTTGATGGATTTGGACTTTAAATATGGCCATATGATGCGTGGGATATGACACTAGTTTTTGTGACTTTTGGCTAGACTTGAACTTATCACTTTTGGCCAACTAGTGCCTGGAATGAATGGATGGCTACTCTCGGCATATATAGCAACTAATAAGGTCTTGTATGTGTGTGTGTACGTGTATATCTTATTTATTTTGTGAGAGCACCCTTGGATTGGAGACTCATTTTGTGCTATTGCTTCTTATGGTTAAGATTTTTTTTGTTTACATTCATCATTATAAAAAGGGTGGTTGATGTCATTTGTGACTTCGAGCCGGTGCTGATAATTTTATCTTGCACTTTAAGAGCTATTTTGATAGTGGCTCTTTTGTCAGGATTAATCTTGTTGCACCCATTATAGGGAAGAAAGTTTGGAAAGTGTTTCTCAGAAATTGGGGAATTTTTATTCAAGGTTCTCTTGGTTCTAACTTTTCAATAATCAAAACTATTCTCAAGAAGAGAAAGCTCCAAAGTATTTTTTTTTGTACTCGAAAGATTTCATAATATTAGTAAACCCATCCGATTATTATTTGAATAACTAATCACTTAATTATGATAAATGATTTATTGGATTGAATTTTTTCTTGCCAGCATGGTCTTTTTCACGATCCTTACAAATGTTTAATTTGTCTAACTTTTCAAATCTTATTTCCATTTCTTTCTCTTTGTTGCAAAATAAGTGATATATCTCTTAGTAGCTATCAACCAATATGAACAACAAACATGCTATAATATGCACTAAAATCAAGTAAATTTAAGCTCCAAACTTTGATACTGGTTATTAATAGAGGAAGTACATGTCCCCAAGTGAATAAAATGAGCATGAACATTTTGAAATACCCATTCTAAGTGTATCATTAAGTAGCATAAACTTGGCCTATAATGCAGCATTTCAAATGTTCTTTTTGAGAGTGCATGCTCACAAGTGAAGAGAACTGTAAATCCAAAAATTAAAGTGACTAGAATCTACATGATTTGACTAAGTTCTACCATATGTATGGGTGAATGATTGAAAAAGAAGCTTTAGCATAAAAAAAAGGGTTGAAAAAGTGGACAATTGCTTTAAAAATACAACTATGAAAGTGCCATAAAGAATTGTTGTTAAAGGATAGTTGGATTCTTTCCTAGGCACTTTAGTTGCAAGATAAGGTCAGCATCTAACATGCCTATTCGATGAGAGCCATTTCTAAGGCGTTGCCTCAGCCAATGTCATTCCTTGATTTTGTGATGTGTTAGCACATTAACCGTGGAAGTGTGATTATCCTTTGATGACAATTTCAATGAGTTGATGCGGAAAGAGCATAAAGAGTTTGAGGAATGACTATTTAAAATATAAAAAAGTTTTATCAAATGTTTGTGCATGGGCTTTAATTTTTTAGTAGGCATTCTGGAGGGTGAAGAGGATGAGTCTATATAGAGGGAGGAATTGATAGAGGGATGAAAAGAGAATTCCTTAAAAAAAAGATAGGGAAGAGAAGATTCAAGAGGCCTGTCATGATTAACATAAATTAAAATGAATGAGTTGATTTGAGATTTTATTTTTTGGCATTATCATCACGAAGAAGAGATTCCAAATTTTTTTAATTTCATTTTTTTGGGNGAAGTGTGATTATCCTTTGATGACAATTTCAATGAGTTGATGTGGAAAGAGCATAAAGAGTTTGAGGAATGATTATTTAAAATATAAAAAATTTTTATCAAATGTTTGTGCATGGGCTTCAATTTTTTAGTAGGCATTCTGGAGGGTGAAGAGGATGAGTCTATATAGAGGGAGGAATTGATAGAGGGATGAAAAGAGAATTCCTTAAAAAAAAAAGATAGGGAAGAGAAGATTCAAGAANGGGTGAAGAGGATGAGTCTATATAGAGGGAGGAATTGATAGAGGGATGAAAAGAGAATTCCTTAAAAAAAAAGATAGGGAAGAGAAGATTCAAGAGGCCTGTCATGATTAACATAAATTAAAATGAATGAGTCGATTTGAGATTTTATTTTTTGGCATTATCATCACGAAGAAGAGATTCCAGATTTTTTTAACTTCATTTTTTTGGGTCAAAGCGAGTCAAGTGGCTAAGCTACAAGAAGTTTGAAACTCTATATATTCAATATCTGTTGAAACTAGTATTTGTGGGTGTTGTCTCGAGTCGTATGAGATGAAATTCTCATATACGGCTCTCAAATGTGAAGTCTTTCTTGGGTTACCTTTCTCAATAAAGGATATGATTGGTTCGAGGAACGCCTCGAGATTCAAGAGATGAGTAAGAGAGCTAGGAAAGGTTAAATTATCCTATTGCGTGTTTAAAAGGAAAAAAAGTAATAGTTTAGCTATTTTTCTTTTTAAAATTTCTTTGGGGCTTTTGTTAAAAATAATATTTTTAGCAAAATTTTAAACCCTTATGCAACACAACTTGAAATTCAATTATTTGACAAATACAATTTAAAATTGTAATTATTACTAATATTCTTTGTAACTATTCCTGATAATTGACAACGTTTTATTAAATGAAATAGTTGTTTTTAGCACTTAAGAGGTTTACCTGGCATCTAAAACATTTGACAATCATGGTGGGCTTTTTTATTTGGCCACCATAGACCTCAGAAGTGTTCTATTTGAATATTTGAATACGACATTCAAAGANAAGTGGCTAAGCTACAAGAAGTTTGAAACTCTATATATTCAATATCTGTTGAAACTAGTATTTGTGGGTTTTGTCTTGAGTCGTATGAGATGAAATTCTCATATACGGCTCTCAAATGTGGAGTCTTTCTTGGGTTACCTATCTCAATACAGGATATGATTGGTTCGAGGAATGCCTCGAGATTCAAGAGATGAGTAAGAGAGCTAGGGAAGGTTAAATTATCCTATTGCGTGTTTAAAAGGAAAAAAGGCAATAGTTTAGCTATTTTTCTTTTTAAAATGTCTTTGGGGCTTTTGTTAAAAATAATATTTTTAGCAAGATTTTAAACCCTTATGCAACACAACTTGAAATTCAATTATTTGACGAATACAATTTAAAATTGTAGTTATTACTAATATTCTTTGTAACTATTCCTGATAATTGACACCGTTTTATTAAATGAAATAGTTGTTTTTAGCACTTAAGAGGTTTATCTGACATCTAAAACATTAGACAATCATGGTGGGCTTTTTTACTTGGCCACCATAGACCTCAGAAGTGTTCTATCTAAATATTTGAATACGACATTCAAAGGATAATATATTACCCCGAATGTAGTAATATTACCTCAGAATTAACCTAATCATCCAGATGAGGAAATCTTTATGGGTCTTCGGAACTAGGATTTTTATTTCACAGGTAAGACTTTATAATTAATTACATCTCTAAGATCATTGAACCTAAAGAAAACTCTTGATTAATACGATGATCCAAATTGTTCAAGATTAAGCTTTAGAAAAGAGGAATTTAAGTGAATGCAACTTACAAAACAATGGCCTAAATAGATAGCTAAACCTGATGGGAACTAATTTAGAAAGCTTGTATTGATCAGATTAGGTCAAGAGATTAATTAGGAACACTTGATTAGGAATTCTAAACTAGGAATAATGTTGGGTAAATGATCTCGGCTTTTATGACAGTAGTACGAAGTATGTGTGATTATATTCTCAATTTTCTTTACTTATATTTCTTACTTTACAACGGTTCTGAAAACTTGACTCTGAAGAAAATAAGAGTGCAACTATTATATTTAAATATTGGGATACTGCACAAGTATACATATCATTATCAAGTAATATAGAACTTTTTGATTAAGTCCCGAATATCGAACCCACGGGGAGAATTATAAATTTTTAAGAATAAATTAGATAACAAATTCTACTTTAAAAAATATTCTTACTCAAATTATAGATGCTAAAATAGGAATGAAAGTTCGATTCTTTTTAGTAATTTTTTATAATTAAAAATAAAATAAACAATTAACTAAATTTAACTAGATTTTTGTCAGATGAATGCAATATAAATATGATATCTTTTTTCTTATCTTGAATCAGTAACAAGTATGTGAATTATGTTGTGGAAGTATTCAAATTATGTTGTCAAATATGAGCAATATTATTCTTTACCCTTACTAGAGACGCTATAAAAAATATTGGCTAATTTATAGTTTGAATAGTTCTGAAGACGGGTTAGGTAGAGAAGATACTAGATCTTACTCTAAAATTCCCTCTTCTCCCTCCACTTGGGGGCTAACATCTCATATCATGACCTAAAGTAATAAATCGAATTGGGGGCTTTAGTCTGTCATTTTAAAGTCCTCTAACTCCACACCTTTAAAAGTTTATTTCCTTATTTATTTGCACTCAGCCATATGAATTATATTTTCATCCATACAATATCATGTGTTTCTTACCATTAGTTAACTGAAACAATACCATCCCGGATCTTACACGTTCTCACAATAAATATTAACATCTTAATTGACTAAATCAAGAAGTAAATGAAGTACAAGGATTAAAATCATTACAAATTATTCCGACATTGAAGACCAATATTTCACACAACTTTCATTCAACATTTAGTCACTTATCATTTTAAGAAAAAAGATAAAGAAAACTACTCATAATTTATAGAGAAAACACATCACTTAAGTTTAAAAATAGAAATCATATAACCACACAAGAAGTCTAAATTAAAACGAAATGTAGTCATAAAGATAAAAACTTATCTCAAATTCCTCTCCACTAAACTCTGGAAGTTTCTTTGAATATATTCTCTTCCTTTCTCTTACAATACTTTCTACTAACACACTATAACTCCTCCCTTTCTTCTCTCTAAAATATCCTAATTAATCTATGAGAGTGATAGAAAGAAGTCTCAAAGACATGGGGTGGCAGTGGCTAATTGAGTCTCCTTTAATCATTCAATCCAAGTCTTCTTTTATAATTTTTCAAAAGGTGTTTTGGTGTCTCTTCAAAAATGTGTCGACATTAAATTAATCTTCTAAGAGTTGGTCTCCTTTCAGTAGCCATTTGAATATATTTTCGTGCCAATTAATCATAAACCACGTTTTCACCAAGAGTTGTTTCAAACACATTCAAAAATTTATCCAAATTCATTGAATTTTCAAATAATTACCTCTAGTGCGTAAGCGCAAGGTTTCGACGTTTAGACGCGGTTTTCTTTTCCTGGAGCTTAAATGCCAGTCTTCGGTGTTTAGGCGCCACAGTTCATTTGAACACCTTCATTTTTGCTCCAAATTTAATCTTTTTTCACTTTTTCACAGCTTTTCGTCCATTTGACTGTACCTGAAAGAAAAAAACACAAATATCTTCCATTAAAACACAATATCATCAAAAATAAATATAAAAATGTGTACATAAATGATATATATTTTAGGTGTATAAAAGTTTCCAAAACTTATAATGTTACTTGTCCTCAAGTGACACTTCAATTTTTCAAAATTAAAATAAGTAGATTATTTAAATGAGTTTCTTTAGAATATTTTAAAATTTTAATCTAGAAATATAGTAGTCCAATTTAGAAAAAAAAACTTTAGTAAATGAGACCAATTTAGAGTTTAGAAACTTTTAATGTAAAGAAGTCTTAAAATATGAGTTCCTATTTAATTCAGAAATACTTGTAAATTCTCTAAATATAGGGTTAGACCTTCTATCTTTTCCACTTAAAAATTTTTATTGAGAATAATTATACTTACTATATTATATCATTAAGCTTAAGAGTTTCTCAAGTCTTATACTTTAAAAAGATCAGATGTGGAACCAACTTTTGATTAGACACTAATTCTCAAGCTTTTCCTCCCTATTTCAACTTCCTTTTCTTCTTTTTTTTTCTTTTTTTTTCTTTTTTTTGTTTTTTTCTTTTTATGGTGAGGTTTACTATATCTGGATATACCTTTTAATTTTGAATTCCACTCTTCCTTTCTCGAAACAAATGTTTGATATATATTCTTTACTTAAAAATATAATGATAGTTTTTAATATTATTTTTAATAAAAGAAATTTAAGCATTGAAAATAAAAGTCTAATCCTTTTATATTTTTCAAACATACTTCTCCTACTAAAGATAACTACACAATATTTATCATTTCTACACTAAAAATTTTTAACTTCAAATTTTTCTTCACTGCTATAGGTTTTAACTAAATTTTCTTACTCATTTCTATATTCAAAATTTTACTTCCCTAGTATAAGTTCATATACATAATCATTTTTTTTCAAATCAACATCAAATTTATTTGTAGCTCATTTGAGAACAAATAAAATTCAGGTTTTGAAAATTTGTTTTTCACCCCCAAATTTAATTATTTTTAGTAAGATAGAACATTTTAGCATCATATATATAAGCAAGAATGAAAACTATAAATAACGTGCTTCCAAAAATTTTCATACTCTAAATATACAAGTACAAAAATTAAAAATAGGAGTAAAAATTAATTGATCAAATGTTAACTTAACTTCAACATATATGAGATTCATCAGACTTTTATGCAGTGGATGACAACATAAAAGCAAATAAACACATACTAATATAAATTCACAACTGCAACATAAAAAAAATATATGGTAGTAAATTGAAAATTTAAACATGAAGTTCTTAAGTAAAAGTTAGTAATATTCTAAACCTTCCTAATATCTCTGGAACAAGTTCTACACTAACCAACAAAATACACTAAACAAAACTGTTAACACAATTACTACCACAAAAATAAAATATAACTACTCACAACAACACAAATGCATCACAACAGTATCTAACACAATAAATAACAACACAAAAAATCGCAGTAGTCTAAACAATTACAACACATTATAGAGTAGCAGTTCAATACAACTATAACACATAAAGTTCCCAATTATAAAATTAAATTACTCAAATCAATCCTCCCCCTCATCATCATTGCTATCCCAAAAAGTAGTAGGCTCATATGAAGGGTATTATGGATATGAAGGAAAAACCACACTGTGGTCACCCCTAATAAGATTTTCCAAAGATAGTAGAATTTTTCTTCATAGTCACAATGTCTCTTCATATAATTATCAATATGATCTACATAGTTCTCCAAATTAAGTACATTATCCACAGTATAGTTGATGTTATCTAACATCCTTTGCATTAAATTTGTTTGCGAATCAGAACTAATAGACTGACCTTGCGATTTAGATGCTCATGAAGTAGAAGCACGAGAAGTAAAAGCACCAGAATTTCTAGAAAATCCTCCTCTTTAGTCAAATATAGAATGTTCTGAATAAGATTTTACATTGACACTTGTGATAGGCTTTAGAGGCTGCAGATTCTCCTCCAAACTATCAAATCTAACACCAGTTTGCTCACATAAAGAAAAGATTAAGGATGCGAATCCCAAGCCTGTAGTAGTTGTAGCTGCAGTAGAACTAGCGATCGTTCGATAGATCAAGGATCTAATATCGATTGACTTAAACTGCTGAATACAATAGTTCAGAGTGACTCTTTCTCTTATAACCTCACTGAGATGATTGGTAGGGAGCAGACAAGCTGAAATAAAATAGTGTCACGTTTTTGCCGTGACATCAAACTTTGACGCAGAAAAATTTATTCTCATTTCATTTGTTATTTTCTATAATCCTCTTCCCACAGACATTGAAGATGTAATCTCATCTAACTTCTCAATCAGATTATAATTTGCATAAAAACAAAATGCACTTGGGGGCAACTGGTAAAATGAATTTATTACCTCAGGAGAAAAAAACTATTGATTTTTCTCTGACCATAACACGATATTCCTCTGCTTCTAGGAGATTGACATAGAACTCCCAAACAATAGAAATGACAGCTACAATAGAAAAACAACAGAATCGTTAACACTGTCGGCGAACTATTAAATCCTCAACTGCTCCACCCAGATTTTTGAAACAACGCTCAGGAATCAATTTTCTTGATTGCATCGCTTAAGTATATCTATCCTGAGCTTTCAAACTAATAAATTTACTGCAATCGAAGTTGGACATCCCCTGCTCCTCTTCATTTTTGGTGTCATTTCTAAAAATCACATAAAATTTACACTTAATCATAATCTCAAATCTAAATCACTAAACTTAACTTCCAAAAGCTTCAACTATCATTTCCTTGTATTTTCCATAGATTTTTCTTAAATTTTCATCATGAATAGTGATTTTCGAATAAATTCCAAATGTACTCAAAATATATGTTGAAAATAATTTTTTTTTACATGGAAGTGAAGCTCTCACCTTGAGAAGATGAAATCTAGCAAATTTGACTTAATTCCATCAAGAAATCTTCACTTTATGAGCCATAGGTCCCAAAATTGCGATCTCTCAAGGAAGGTGATGGTCGGGGTAGAAATGACATTTTTTGGCTCAAATTTTCAACTTTAATCGTTCGCGAACCGGTTTAAGTGAACCAGCGCTTAAGCGTGACTGGTTTGGTGCTTAAGCGCCTACCTCTCTGGAAACCGTCGCTTAAGCGCTGGGTTTTAGCGCTTAGGCGCCCATGCACAAATCTTGATATTTTCGATTTATAAGTGAAATGCACATTTAGCCTAAGTCAACCACGCCTAAATGGTCTTATAAATCTTAATAATTATTTTCTTCCCCTTAAATTCTCCTATTTCTCAAAATTCACTAATTTTCACAAATTCGATTCAACACAAAATAACACAATTTTACACAAACAAATACAAACACTTTTGAACATAATTTCTCAATCTAAAGATTCTTGGATGAGATAACTGCTAAATACATACTTCATATGCTAAACAAATTCAACATAAAAACACCTAAAACAAACTTAACACTAACATCAAGACACCTAAAACAAACAAACACTAACATCAAACAAACAACTAGACTCTAGAACTTAATTCCATTCTCCTTCCGGTGGAACATAATCAGACCTTTCATTAGTTTCTCTTGGGGCATTTGGAATATAGATCTGATAGAATGGACAGTGGTGAAGAACTCTATTTTAGTCTTCTTCGATTCATTTGTTTTTCAAGTATATCGTCTTGTCCGCTTCTTCAATAAAATTTGTATGGTTAAATTGCATCTTAAGTTGTCATCCGATATGCTCCAAATTTGTGTTAGTATCATTCATTTTCGCTTCGATTGAAGCCACATCAGCCTCCATCTTTGCGATCTTCTTCGCTATTTCTTCTATACTAACGGCTAGGAATCTGTTGTATCTCTTGCGCACTTTGACTGACGAACTTTTTTTTCATGGCTTCTTCTTCTTCTTCATTTCAATCTCCAAAGAAGTCATTTTTGTAATTTCTCACACTTTTCACTTAGACTTTAGGATGAAAATTTGAAATGGAGTGAGAATTCTCTTCATTCCATACTATTTATAAGCTTTGGATGAAGCCTAGTCCCACTACACATGTTCTCAAACCACTAAACCACGTTTAAACCCACTTAATCACGTTTAATTCTTCTAGAAACTTAATTTAGCATGTTTTGTTAAATGCCGCACTTAAGCATCGGTGCCTAATTTAACACAGGTCTGTTTAACGTCCAAATATACATTCTAACACGTCTAAGTCATCAATTAACGTCTTAGAATCATCACTAAATCAGTATATATTCAAAATATTATCACATTTTTTTTAATCAAATACAATAACATAACATTTAAAATAGAAACACACTAATAACTATGTGTTGCCTCTCACAAAGTGTTTGGTTTAGCGTCGTCAGCCCGACTTAACTAGTATTTTTTCTGGTTGACCCAATAACATAAAATCATTTAATTTAAGTTGATCCCCTAAGTGATAGGGTTTCAGCCTGTGGCTATTCACTTTGAATATTTTCTCAATTTTAGGATCTTTGATATTCACAGCTCCACAAGGATAAACTTTTATCATAACAAATGGGACCATTCACGTGGACTTAAGTCTTCCTTGAAATAATCTCAATCTTATATTTTATAGCAAAACTTGTTATCCTGACTTGAAATTTTTTGTAAGAATTCTCGGATCATGCCACATCTTTATCTTTTCTTTATAAATCTTAGAACTCTCACAAGCTTTCCCAATATTAGCCTATATGAGAACATTTCTATATGAGTTTTACATGCAGTCCTATAAGCCCACAAAATCTAATCAAATTTGGTTGACCAATCTATTTTTGTTGGATTCACAAATTTTTTTAATTTCATGATTTGATAAGTAAGCCAAATCACTTGTCTGAGGATGATAAACAATAGCAATTCGATGATTGATATGATATTTTTTTAATAATTTATCCATTATTACATTTCTGAAATGACTTTCCTGTCAGTTATGATCACTATCGGCATCTTAAATTACAAAATATGTTCATTCTTAAAAATTTTGCAACACTTTGAACATCACATCAAGATAAAGCAAAAGCTTCTATCCATTTGGATGCATAGTCTACTACTAATAATATATATATATATTTCCGAAAGATGGTATAAATGTTTTCATGAAATTTAATCCCCAAACATCAAATATCTCAACTTCCAACACATACCTGAGGGACTTCTCATTTCTTCTAGAAATATTGTCTACACGTTGACATCAATAACTTGTTTTGATATAAACATTAACATCTCTAAAGATTGTAGGTTAATAAAATCTAGATTGTAAAATTTTGTAAGCTGTTTTATCAACATCAAAATATCCCCAAAATCAAAATTATGACATTTTTGAATAATTTCATAAGTTTCTTCGAAAAGCACACATTTTCGAGTAATTAGATCATTTCCTTATTTATATAAAATAAGTCACCCTAAAAATAAGTCTTAGCTTAAGATAAAAATTTTCTTTTCTGTTGATATATCAGACTATATAGTATAATATCACTAATAATAAAGTTCATAATGTCGGTATATCAAGGAATACACCACTCATTAATAATGAACAATTCTTCATCTGAAAACTGTTCATTAATTTCTTTTTCGAAATAGAGCAATTTATCTAATTCAAGCCCGGACAGATGATCAGTAATTTGATTATCAGCTCCCTTCTTATCTATTATTTCAAAGTCAAATTCTTGCATAAGAAGAATCCATCTTATTAGTCTTGATTTTGCATCCTTCTTTTTCATTAAGTATTTAATAGCAGAATGATCTATATGCACAACACATTTTGTTTCAATTAAGTATGATCATAATTTATCGAAAACATATACTATTGTTAATAACTCTTTCTCAATTATGGTTAACTAATTTTAGTTTCATTAAGAGTTCTATTAGCATAGTAAATTATTTTGAAAATCTTATCATGCTCTTGTTTTAAAACAAGCTCAAATAACATAGTTACTTGCATCACACATTAATTCAAAAGATTTTTCTCAATCTGTTGAAACAATAATTGGTGCAGTGACTAATTTTTCTTTTAATAACTCAACAAATTTTAGACACTGCTTATCAAAATTAAAAATTTCATCTTTTTCGAGTAAATAACATAGTGACTTAGCAATTTTTTAAAAGTCTTTAATATATCGCCGGTAGAACCTAGCACGACCTAAAAAACTCTTAATTTCCTTCACATTTGTTGATTGAGGTAAATTAGTGATCACTTAAATTTTTGCAGGGTCTACTTCCATACAATTTTTTGATATATGATGTCCTAAAACAATTCCTCCTGCTACCATAAATTGACATTTTTCTCAATTAAGGATTAAATTTGTTTCTTCACGTCACTTAAGAACTCTTGATAAATGTTCTAAACATAATTCAAATGAAGTTCCAAACACTGAAAATCATCCATAAAAACTTTAATCTTTTTTTTTTTAATTAAATCACAGAAAATAACCATCATACATCTTTGAAATATAACAGGGGCATTACATACCAAATGCATTCTTCTAAAAATAAATGTAACATAAGGATCAATAAAAATTATTTTTTCTTGATCCTCAAGAGTTATTTGTATTTGATGATAACCAATATAACCATCCAGAAAACAAAAATAATTATGTCCAGCTAGTCTATCCAACATTTGATCTAGAAAGTGTAGTAAAAAATGATCTTTTCTAGTGGCGAGATTTAATTTTCTATAATCTATGCATATTCTCCACCTTGTGACTTGTCTTGTTGGTATTAACCCGTTATGTGCATTCATAGTCATAGTCACTCATCATTTCTTAGGAACACAGTGAATGAACTAATCCATGCACTATCTGAAATAGAGTAGATAATTTCAACATCTAACAACTTTAAAATTTCATTCTTAATAATTTCTTTCATAACATGATTCAATCTTCTTTGAGGAATAGCCCTGGTTTATAGTTCTCTTCCATATGAGGAGCTATTTGTATTTGGTGATAACCAATATATTAATCTAAAAAATAAAAGTATTTATGCCCAGCTAGTCTATCCAACATTTGATCTAGAAAGGGTAGTGAAAAATGATCTTTCCTAGTGATGAGATTTAATTTTTTATAATTTATGCAGATTCTCTACCCTGTGATTTACCTTGTTGGTATAACTCGTCATGTTCATTCATAGTCACAATCACTCATCCTCTCTTAGGAACACAGTGAATTAGACTAACTCATGCACTATTTGAAATAGAGTAGATAATTTTAGCATCTAACCACTTTAAAATTTCTTTCTTAACAATTTTTTTCATAACAAAATTCAATCTCTTTTGAGGATCAGTCCTTGTTTGGAGTTCTCTTTCATATGAATTATATGCATATAAATTGAATGACTGATTTCTTTAATATCAGCAATTGTCCATCCAAAGGCTTTCTTATAATTTTTTAAAATTTTCATTAAACTTTCTTCTTCTTCTATAGTTAAATTTGAGGAAGTTATAACCGATAATGTTGAGGAATCACCTAAAAAAACATTTTAAATGTTTAAGAAGTAACTTCAACTCAAGTTCAGAAGGTTTTTCAATCGATGGACAAAAAATTTATCTTTTTCTGTTGTGTCAAAACAACAAAACTTTCTCGAATATAATTTGAATATTTCTTATAAAAATCTTCAAATTGCTCTAATTCCTCTTCTTGCTCATGTTTCAACTCTTTTATTTCAGATTTCTCTTAATAAGTTGTTTTGAAATAACATTCACCTTGATATCTTAGTATATTCATTCTGTAACATTCATCATCTTTGCCTTTTGCAAGATACTTCTTTGATTTTGAAATATTAAAAATAACTATTTAATCATTGACGCGCATAATTAATTTCTATTTCTGCACATCTATCATTGCTCTTCCTATAGCTAGGAAATGTCTCTCTAAAATGATAGATATCTCCTTATCTTCCTTCACATTTAGCATAATAAAATTAACAAAAAAGATAAATCGTTTCACTTTCACTAAAACCTCTTCTATAACTCTTTTAGGATATGCTATTGAACGATCTGTTAACTGCAAAGTTACAATAGTAGGAGATATTTCTCCTAATCTCAGTCTTTTAAATATTAATAATGACATAATTTTAATGCTTGCACCTAAATCATATAAAACTTTCTCATAAAATCTGTCTCCTATTGCACATGGAATTGTGACGCTACCAGGATCTTTAAGTTTTTCAGAAAGTTTTTTTTTGAATTATAGCACCGTACTCCTCACTAAGTGCAACAGTCTTGTTATGTTTGAACTTCCTTTTCCTGTTAAGAATATTTTTTATAAACTTCACATAGCTTGACATTTGTTCTAAAGCTTCAACAAATGAAATATTAATTACAAGCTTTTTAAAGGTTTTCAGAAATTTAAAAAATTATTTATCCAACTTTTATTGATGAAGTCTATGAGGAAATTGAGGTAGTAGTTTTTCCAAGTCAATTTTTAGTGGAGAAATAAGTCTCTCTAAAACTTTCAGAGCGTTCTCTTTAGGCTCTTCAATTTCTTCTCTCCTTACTTCAATCTCTTTTTAAACTCTCTTCCGCTTCTAAGTTGAATGACTTTTATTTGTTCTTTATTCTTGATTTTTGGATTTACTTCTGTATTACTAGGAAGTGTTCTTTGAGATCTATTATTTAATGAATTGACTATTTGTCCAAGTTGATTATCAATATTTTGAATTGTAATTTCTTGATTTTATAATTAATTTCTCATTTGTAACACCACTTCTTCTATATACAACTTTTTCTCCTTAAATTATGGGCTACTTTAAAAATATGAAGTATAAGTAGGTCTATAATTATTATTACCTTGGTTGTTCCAGTTACCCAATGAGTTTTTGGTTGTTCCCCCATTGCTGATTATTACCACCCGAAGTATTATTATTTCAGTTAAATTTAGGATGGTTATTCCAAACTGTGTTATAATAGTTTGAATATGAGTTATTTGACTTATTATTTATGATATTCAAAGTTTCTAATGATGTTTGAGAATCTACCATTTAGCCTAATGAATTCTTTTCAATCATTAAAATTGGTTGAAAAAAGTCATTCCAAATTGTAGCAACTTGATCTGTTAACATTGCAAAAGTATCAGCTTCATGAATATTAGCTACTTTCTTAAGATTTACCCTTTCAGAAGATCATTGAAAATTATTAGTAGACATCTCTTTAATTAAAATATAAACGTCATAAAATGGTTTTGACAGCAATGAATCACTAGCAGCGACATCAATAATAGATCTAAGAGATCCAGCTAATCCATTATAAAAAATTTTAATTATTAATCAATCTAGTACGGAATGGTGTAAACATATTCTCAATAGTTTTTTAAATCATTCTCACGCTTCATAAATAGATTCCCCTTCAAACTGACAAAAAGATGTAATATCATTTCTAAGTTTCGCAATTTTTTTATGGTGAAAAATATTTAACATGAAATTTCTGCGCTAAATCACCCGAAGTTCTGATAGATCCAGGTGCTAACAAATTTAATCATATTTTAGCCTTATCCCTTAGTGAGAATGGAAAATGTCTAAAGTTTAATAACATCATCTGAAACACCATCATATTTAAATGTAGCTCACAATTCTAGAAAATTGACAAGATGTAAATTTGGATCTTCAGTTGGTGTTTCCCCAAACTAATTATTTAATATTATTTGAATAATTGCATGTTTAAGTTCAAATGAATTAACCACTACAAGAGGTTTTTGAATACTATAATGAAATTCATTAACTGTAGGGTTTGCATAATCTCTTAAAGGTCTAAATTCTTGATTAATTTCAGTATTTTGATTATTTTGATTTGTCATTTCTTGGAATTTATTTATCTTTTTCTATATTTATTTATATTTTTCTGATATTTCTTTCTAATTTAGAATCGTAGGATACTATTTCTTTAGAATTTGAACTACGCATGCATTACTACAAAACAACATAAATTAAAATCACACGAACAAAAACTTATATAAAAACAACACTACAATGATTTTGTAATAAATCTAAAAGTTTAAATAAAACTTTCTAAAAATAGAAAATTGTTTTCCCAAAAATTCCTAAAAAATTTTTTTTCTCCCCGACAATGGCGCAAAAAACTTGATCCTGACTTTTATGACAATACTACGAAGTGTGTGGTTATATTCCTTAATTTTCTTTACTTATATTTCTTTCTTTACAACGGTGCCAAAAACTTACTCCGAAGCAAATAATAGTGCAACAATTATATTTAAATATTAGGATACTACGCACGTTTACGTATCATTCTCAAGTGATATAAGACTTTTTGATTAAACTCAAATATCAAACCCACAGGGAGAACTACAAATTTTTAAGAAGAAATTAGATATCAAATTCTACTTTGAAAAATATTTTTACTCAAACTATTTTTTATTTTTTAAATTTTTTGATAGTTCTTTCTAATTCAAAGTCGTAGGGCACTGGTCATTTAGAACTTGAACTACACATACATTACTATAAAACGATATAAAATAAAATCACACGAACAAGAACTTATATAAAAACAAAACTAAAATATCTCTGTAATAAATCTAAAAGTTTAAATAAGACTTTCTAAAATAAAATTTTCTTTCCTAAAAATTTCTTTAAAAAATTTTTAACTTCCCGACAACGACGTCAAAAACTTGATCCCTACTTTTATGACAGTACTACGAAGTATGCGTAGTTATATTCTCAATTTTATTTACTTATATTTATTTATTTACAACATTGTCAAAAACTTGACTCCGAAACAAATAAGAGTGCAACTATTATATTTAAATATTGAGATACTACGCAAGTATATGTATCGTTATCAAGTGATATAGAAATTTTTGATTAAGCTGCAAATATCAAACCCACAGAGAGAACTCAAAATTTTTAAGAAGAAATTAGATAACTAATTCTACTTTGAAAAATATTCTTACTCAAACTATAAATGCTATAATAGGAATGAAAGTTTGATTTTTTTGTAATTTTTTATAATTGAAAATAAAGTAAAGAACCAACTAAATTTAACTAGATTTTTGTAAGATGAAGACAATATAAATAAAATATTTTTTTCTTTGTCATGAATCAATAACAAGTATATAAATTCTGTTGTGAAAGTATTCAAATTGTGTTGTGCTAAATAGGAGCAATATTATTTTTTACCCTTACTAGAGATGTTATAAAGAATATTGACTAATTTATAGTTTGAATAGTCCTAAAGACGGGCTAGGTAGGAAAGATATTAGCTCTCACTTAAGAGTTTCCTCTTCTCTCTTCACCCGAGGGCTAACACCTCATAGCAAGACCTAAAACAATAAATCAAATTGGTGGCTTTAGCCTGTCACTCTAAATTCCTATAGCTTACAATCTTCAAAATTTATTTCCCTATCTGTTTGCACTCAATCATATGAATTACATTCTTATCCATACAATCTCATGTGATTCTTACCATTAATTTACTTAAGCTCCAGTCTTGGGCGCTTATGCGTCACAGTTCATTTGCACATTTTCTTCATTTTTACTCAAAATTTGATTATTTTTCACTCATTTCACCATTTTTCATTCATTTAATTGTACCTGAAAGAAAAAAAAACACAAATACCTTTTATTAAAGCGCAATATCATCAAAAATAGATATAAAAATGTGTATATAAATCCTATATATTTTAGGCGTATTAGTAAGAAAGATTTCTTAGTGGAAAATGAAACCCTTGATTCTATAAGGAATCCTAATAGGTGGACTAACCTAGACCTTGGGAATAATGTACCCGATCAAGATGTCTATGTCTTTCCGTCGTCCCAGGCACATTGATATCCATCTACTATGATCAACCTCATAACCAGGAATCTATCTTAAATGTCGTAGCTTAGAGGATTTTTAGTCTCGAAGTAGTCTGAAATACATTCGTCCGTAACCATGGGTTACATTCTTCTAGGCTATTCCCTCTAGCTTCGGGGGGTAGGCTTGTTTGTTTTATAGGTCTCAGTCCTTAGAGCTAGCTAGGGTGCGTAGACTAAACTAGATTTTTATACCCAGACTAACCTGGGATAGGTGTATGTGCCTAGACTATCCGTCCACTGTGACTAATAATTGCAACAGTAAGTTTGGTGCCTAAACTGTATTGACATAATAATTTAATGCATATTAAAATTAAAATTGCTCATTAAGCCAAACTATTATTGCAATTATTAGTTTCTTTCAAAAAAAGAAAACTTTAGATTGATATGTCTGGTAGAAGAGACTTGTTTTACAGGAGGAGGACAACTGCTATCAGGTATTTATGATGATAGTTTATTTTTACTGATTCCTTCAGATAGTGATATATTGTCAGTACAGGTTTGAAAT